>CP139507.1:468687106-468914386 GCA_021014915.2 Artemisia tridentata subsp. tridentata
CCCATAATTCTGACCTCTTTGATATCCAACAACTTGACCCAACTGATTCTGATTACCCATGTATTGACCCATCTGATACTGCCCTGCATTCTGGTTACCCATCTGATATCTAGGAGCATATCCCTACTGATTCGCATACCCTCCAACCATTTGTCCTTGATGACCCATATTCATACTCGGCTGTTTATCATTAATGTTATGAGTTGATTTCATTTAAGTTTCTGCTTAATTTTCATATATTGCTTAAAAGTCAAAAGAAAAAAATCAGCAGTCAGCTTATTTTAGTTTTAAGCTTATTTTTGTTTTTGAAATTGTTCTTCTAGATTAAAATTTGTCTATTGGTTCCTGGTAATCTGTTTTTCAGTTTTAAAAAGTCCATTTTACTTGAGAATTTGCTAAAACAGATTGTATAGTGTGTGTTTGGTTTAAAATAGTCTATGGGTCAAAATGGGTAATATCAGAGAGAAACTGTTCATTTACGTTTGGTATAAGCTTAATTTAGCTCAATCTAGGTTAGAATAGCTTTAGTTGTTAAAATTTATGCTGTTTTGAGTACTATTGAGGATTTGAGTGTGTTAGTGCAGAAAATAGGAAGAATCAACTGCCTTTATAAGCTCTTGCATAAGCTAAGCTCATTGATCAATATTTTTGGCAAATTAGTGTTCTCTTTAGTGATATAAGTGTAGGATCAGAAGTTGTTACTGTTTCATCAAGTATAGTTCAAGAAAACCTCATCTGTGCATCAGATCCTGCATATGCAGGTCTGCAATAAAAGTGTTGCTGATCTTAGCTTTTGCTAGCTTATAATCTGCTTATTACTTTGAGCGTATTGCCTGGAATTTGGTCTTTACATAAGCTTGTAGTTTAGACTTGAAGATTCTGAGTTTAGATTCCATTTATAGCTTATTCCATAGCTTTTATATTGTCTGCAAATCAGCCATTTGGGTTAATTCAGCCTGTAATCAGCAGTCCAGTTCCAATCTTCACCTGTTCTAGGCTTGATTTAGATAAGAAATTGAGGTTGGAAGTTGGATTTTGAAGTGTATTTGGGTAGACAGTAGTACTAGTTTCATTTTTCCCCCATTAGGTTCAACTTTACAGCTTATTTTGACTGCTAATTGAGGCCTGCTAGTTGACTGATTAGCAATTGTTTTCTGCCTTTTATAGCTTTCTGAATTTGAGCTTAATTTGCTTATTAGTGCTTGTAATTTGCTTATTTTTGCTTCTCTGAGTTTAGTGTAGTTGCTAGTACTTATTTTCTAGCTTTTAGAACTTTTAGGTTAGAAGTGCTTATTAATAATCACTTGTTAGAAGTGCTTATTAGGACAACTGCTTATTTAGGTTCGAACACTTTCTGAATTTATTTTTCATAGATTAAAATCTTAATTTTAAAATTACTAAAAAATTTTCAGATTTTTCCTAGCTGTTTTACTATTTTTAAATCATTTAAATTGTTTTAATTAGTTTTTAATTCATAAAAAATTATTAAAAAGTTAAAAAAATATTTTTCTTTTTACAAAAATTTTATTTTATCATTTTTAATATAGGAAAAATTAATATGCATTTTTAGGCTTTAATTTTAGAAAATCACTTTTTATTTTCGTTTTATAAATCATCGCGTAACGTTTTTAAATTCAAATTTTCGTTTTTAAAATTCATATGCTTAGTTTAATTGTTTCATTAGCTTAATTAGTAGTTTACTTTTATTATTTTATTGTTCGTAGTATAAAATCACCAAAATTTCTCTTATTAAACCTTATTCACTACACGAATCACGTCCCGGGAACACAAATTCCATTCGATCTTCGTCGGGACAAACGACTCGGGTTTTGCATATTTCCTTTGCAATTCCTTGGACTATAATTGACACGTATCAATTTTTGGCGCCATTGCTGGGGATCGAACCCGGGTCACCCGCATAACAGGCGGGAATAACATTAATGATAAACAGAAGTATGAAAATTAAGCACTTATATAGAAAAAATAAGCTGATGAACAATAAGTTTGACCAAATTTGACTTTGATAAAAACTGAAAGAACTGAATACAAATGAATTGGAAATGTAACATACAACTGAATTAAAAGGTTTACACTACGAAAAACACTTAAATGACAGAAAATAAATTGGTAACAAATTTTTAAGACATAAAATTTGGACAATCTAGCTGCGATGAGGAGGGGTCTATTTATAGGCCTTGAGGGAACCTTCTGGGCTGTCCACGCTGGCGATCCTCGTGCGTCTGAGCTATCCATCACCCTTGGATCTTCCCTTGATCTCCAAGCTTCATCTCTGGCCCTTGGATTAGAATCGACGCGTGTTCGGTCCAATCTCTTGCTGCCATGTGTCATTCTTGGTGTCAGGAGCTTCTAGATGAGCCAATGATTGCCACAATTGCCCTTAATTACCGTAAAAACTCGTACGGGGTGAATTAGGGTTATGGTGAATAGTAATTTTGGAGGATAGGGGTGAAATTTTGGGCGCGTTTTTGTTTTAGAGAAAAGGAGTGTGTGTTTTATTTATTTTGATGTGGGTGTGGGTGTTTTAAGATTTTGACCGGGTTTTAGCTTTGGGTCGGGTCAAGGTGAAATTGGTGGGCTGGGTTTTAATAGGTGATGGGCTGGGTTTGTTTAGGAATAAGGATTGGGTTGGGTTAGTTATAATTTGGATCCGGGTTTTATTTATAGAAAAGGTTTAAGAGTTTTTAAACACTAGGGACCAATTATGTAAATTGCTAAAAATCAAGGGACCTTAGCTGCCATTATTTAAAAGATGATCCAAGGGCTGAACTTGGCACTTCTGATAGATGGAGGCCTTGGGTTGACTTTTTGACCATAATTTCTTTCCCGGTTCCGGTTCTGAGCCTTTTCCGTATCCCGTGCTCGTTTTCTTGATTTTCTTGTCTTTTCGTCGGTTTTTTCGCGATATCCATCCCTGCATAGACAAAACACAAAAACATAATATATTTGGCATTTTGGTCGGGTTTTTGGTCTATTTAGGTCTGGTTTTGGTCGAGAAATGGTATGTGTTTAAGCACATACCAGCTGTGCAATTTGCCTGTTGCGATTATTCGATGAAATCCTTTGGTTGTTGTTAGTGGGTGTTGAGTAGCGTCCTTGGAATACCTTTGAGAGAAGAGTAAATGCTTGA
This sequence comes from Artemisia tridentata subsp. tridentata, assembly GCA_021014915.2. Lineage (NCBI taxonomy): Eukaryota > Viridiplantae > Streptophyta > Magnoliopsida > Asterales > Asteraceae > Artemisia > Artemisia tridentata. The sequence continues at coordinate 468,690,255 of CP139507.1, forward strand.
GACAAAGCAGCACTGTCATCATTTTCATCGTATTCTGGTTCTGGGTATTGTGGGTATTGTTGTTGTGGAATGACTTGTTGTTGTTGTGGGTAGAATGGTTGTTGTGGAACATAATGTTGTTGCGGGAAGTTCTGAGTGGAAGTGGATGATGATGATGGTTGTGTATTCACTATTGTAGATGTTGGTGCTTGAGCAATCAATGCTAGAGGATCATGTTGTTTAGCTAGCTTCTCTTTCCTAACTTCATCTGCCTCTTTCTGGTTTTGCTTCAAAAAGTCATAGAGCTGATCATAGTTCACCTCATGAAGATTCTTTGTTTGGTTGACAATAGTGACATATCGTCCCCATTCCTCTGGTAGGTTGTTGATGAACTTGATGTTTTGAACAATTTGCCTTGGTGTCAACTTGTTCCTGATAAGCTCGTTCATGAGAGTACAAAACCTTGTGTAGTAAGATTCAATTGGTTCAGCCGAGGTTGATGTAAACTTCTCCCATTCAGTCAGCAGCTTGTTTTCTATGTCTTGTTGACCAATTTATGTGCCATGACAAAGCCTTCGAACTCGTTCCCACATATCATAAGCAGTTTCACAACTGTCAACAGAAACAAAGATCTCTCGTGGTAAACCAAGTTGAATTAGGTGCATGGCTAAGTCATCATCTTCAATTTGCTTCCAATCATTTGCTGTGTATTCCTCTTCCTTTTGATCACGAAAGGATGGTGGAACGGGAGGTGTTGCATTTGGATTGCCATCTGCTACTTGAATCTTACGAGGCTTGAATGGTCCGTTCTTGATGGAGTTAAGCAAGAGTCTACCTTGACCATTAGGTTTGGTTTTGATGTATCGGATCATTCGGCTTGTCCATGGAAGATAACCACCTTTTTCTAGCATTGGAGGACGGTTTTCAGCACCAGCTGCATGGGTGTCTTGTTGAGTTGCCATTGATAAAGTTGTATGGTTAAGATGATGTTGGATCGGTTCAAAGAACTAGGAGTGGGTTGGTTACAGTTCACGAGTTATGTTTGGTTTAAGTCCTTTTTCGTTGTCCTTGAAGAGTCGTTGAGAAACTTGATAAAATTAGAAAGTTGATAAATTTAGAAAGTTGATAAACCTTAGAAAGTTGATAAACTTAGAAAGTTGATAAACCTTAGAAAGTTGATAAACCTTAGAAAGTTGATAAACTTAGAAAGTTGATAAGTCACGAAACTTGGTGAGTCCACAAAGTTGATAAGTCCAAAAAGTTGAGAAGTCCAAAGTTGAAAGCTCACAAACTTGATAAACTTCACAAAGTTGATAACACAATAAGCCTTGGTCACAAACTCAAGAATTTGTCACAAAGTTAATAATATTTAGTCACAAACTCGAAAGCCTTAGTAACAAACTTGAGATAAGTCACAAACTCGAGACACCTAACAAAGTCGAGAGAACTTATAAACTTTGACAAGAAACTCGAGACAAGAAACTTGACAAGAAACTCGAGACAGCTTACAAACTCGAGACAGCTTACAAACTCGAGAGAAGGCACAAACTCGAGAAGACACAAAATCGAGAAGACACAAACTCGAGAAGTCCACAAAGTCGAGATCACAAACTCGAGAGACCACAAAGTCGAGAAAACCACAAAGTCGAGAGAACTTAGAAACTCGAGAGAGCTGAGAAACCTGAGAAGTCTAACACAAACTCGAGAAAACCTTACAAACTCGAGAGAGAAACTCGAGAAACAAGAGAAACACGATAAGTGTCAAGCCACCAACTTTCTAACTTGAAAGTTGTGACAGACACTCGACAATCACTTAGAAACTCGAGAAAAACTCTAGAAAGTCGAGAAACTCAACTGATGAACAGTACCATGACCCAAAAAAACCCTAGAACTTTGTTTTTTTATTTTGCTCTTGATACCACTTGTTAATGTCTAATATCAATCCTAAACATACAACTAAATACTAGATATGATTAAAGAAGAAGAGTGGAACTTGAATAGAAACTTTATTAATCACACACTTAGCCTTTAATACAAAACCTAGAATACTCTTAAGCACTATGAGGACCAACCTTCCAAATGAGGATGGAAGGTGGTATTTATACATTTCATGAGATGGGTGGGCTTGGACTAAACTTGGGCCTTTTACATGGACTAATACTCATAACATTTAATCTATAGGTTTAAGTACAAGCCCTAATTTACTTAAACTAATTCATACAACGACACACTTAATTATAAATATTACAACAATAATGACCATCACTTTTAATAAATCCTAACAACATTGGTATAGCACTATAAAGTGTTGATTTGGGGTGAGCAGTACTAACAGGCCTAACAATATTCAAATGTCAAAGTGTAATAATCAAAAAACACTTTCAGGAGGTCGGGGGAACTCAAAATAAAGGTTAAACATGATATTATTAGATTAAAGAGTGGGGAGGTGTCTGTGTTTTTTAGAGAGAGAAAGTAAAGAAAACCACACACACGTCAAGTTATAATGAGAATCCCACCCACCTAGTTGAGACTAGGAGGGTATTTATACAATTTTACAAGCCTAACTTTACTCTAATGGCAAGACTAGACCTTGTGCTTAATTACTATTGCAATTCCGGAGTATAACATAACTTTAAAGGCTAACAATCTATCCCCAAAGTGATATTCTACGAGAATTGCTTACAACGTTCCCTACAAGTAAAATTAAATACAAAAGATAAGCGCAGCAGCTCTGAGAATGGTCTTTAAACTTCATTACATCGTTCAGCTTGCAGAATCTTCTCGGCTATCATTTCTTTACTTGCAGAAGAACAATGTGAGCAAATCTAATTAGGGTAAGGATATTGGTGATTAAATCTAGCTTTTCACTCTCCCCTAATTAGTGTTCTCCCCCAAACTGACAACCTTTCTGATGAATGCCCTGAATTCTGAAGAAGTCTTTTGTTAATAAAATGCATTCCGTCTTTAGTCTTCTAACACGCAGCGGATACCATCTTTAATTTTCTAACACGCAGCGAAAATGTAGAATAGACTGTAGACTTGACCTTCTTCAAGGTTATCCGTTCGGGGAAATAGAGTATCAACATCTTCATCTCACCAAATGCATCCCAGTTATCTTTCATATGAGAAATCAGCCCGTAACGTACACATGAAATGATAATCTCCTTCGAAGTTGAAACCGTAGCACCAGAATCAATTAAGATCCGGAAATGCACTTTTCTTTCTCCAGAAACCGTAGCACCAAAATCAATTAAGATCCGGAAATGCACTTTTCTTTCTCCATGATAGTTCCATCATCACGGGATTTTACACATTTCTCTCCCCTGCTGGTTACGATTTATCGGAATCAGCATAATGGTGTGTACGTGGAGTATTAACTGGAAGCATCGTTATCATTAACCATATAGCCCGTGAGAAGATGTAGATAAACCCAATCTACTAATAATACCATTTAAAATGTCTAACTCTTTATCAACCTCCTGTATCAAAAACAACGGCTTTTTGTAGTGACTACTGATGGAGAAAACCCACTATGACGAACTTGAGACTGAAGTAAAATAACCCAAACTTGTGACTTAAACTTGCACTATTGTCAGATTAAGAACCTATACTGAGCACTACAACATAACTTCTTAAAGCATAGGTAATTTCATATACCCATCCTACCATCCTTAACTGTATATGAACTCATCTTGAATTATCCACAGCTTGTTGTGACACTTGAGCACTACAACATAACTCCTTTAAAGTGGTAGCTATACTCTGTGAGCACAACAATGTAACTCCTTACATCAGGTATAACTAGACAACTCAAGTCTTAATCATTCTATGCTTTGTGAGCAACCTCAGCTCAAACAAGGATCTCGAAGAATCATGCATCCAACCAACCCCGATATCTTCAAAATACTAAGTATACTTACCCGTGATATTCCACTTCAACTTCAAATAAGTAATAATGAATCATCCTTGTAGTCACAGTTGATAACATTCAAAATTTAGCCATTGTCATTTGATTGTGAATCTTGATCAGAATCTTTTAAGCTATACGTGGTAGTTTTGAGGATGTAGGCCAATAATATTATTTGTGATTTTGGTGTGGTGAGTTAGAAATATGCCATAAATTACAATTCTAAGCATACTAGGAAAATTTGAGTTTTAGAAATTTTTACGCCAAATTTCACCGAAAAAATTCGAATTTTGACCTAAAAATTTGAATTTTGGGCCAAAATTTTCATCGTTACACCATAATTTGAATTTAGCGTAAAAATTGACCGTTTAGTCACTGGTAAAAATTAAATTTTACTCAACTTTTCCCGACAAAAATCTCTTTTTTTTTTTTTTTTTTTTTTTTTTGCATAATCGAGGTCTTTTGTAGCTAGTTCAACTCGGAATCTTTAGTCACAAAGTCGATAACTTGGTCACAAAGTCGACAACTATGAGAAACCCGACAACTTTGAGAAAGTCGACAACTTTGAGAAACTCGACAACTATGAGAAACTCGACAACTTTGAGAAATTCGACAGCTGTGAGAAAGTCGAAAACTTGGAGAAAGTCGACAACTATGAGAAACTCGACAACTTTGAGAAAGTCGACAGCTGTGAGAAAGTCGACAACTTGGAGAAAAACGACAGCTATGAGAAACTCGAGAAAATCAAAAAGTCGATAACAAGCAAGAAACTCGATAACTTTCGAGAAACTCGAACAATCTTCAGAGAAACTCGATAAGCACAAGAAACTCGAGAAACATAAGAAACTCGATAAGCCTAAGAAAGTCGATAGCAAGAAACTCGATAATGCACGAGAAACTCGAAAGATTACCAAACTCGGTAATTTTTCCAGAAACTCGATAACCCCTACTGATGAACAGTAACGAGACACCAAAATCACTTTTTTTCACCTCAAAACCCCACGATTCGCCCCTGGTTAGCTCTGATGCCAATTGTAATAATCAATAAACACTTTCAGGAGGTCGGGGGAACTCAAAATAAAGGTTAAACATGATATTATTAGATTAAAGAGTGGTGAGGTGTGTGTGTTTTCTAGAGAGAGAAAGTAGAGAAAACCACACACACCTCAAGTTACAATGAGAATCCCACCCTCCTAGTTGAGACTAGGAGGGTATTTATACTATTTTACAAGCCTAACTTTACTCTAATGGCAAGACTAGACCATGTACTTAATTACTATTGCAATTCCCGAGTATAACATAACTTTAAAGGCTAACAATCTCTCTACAAAGTGATGTTATACGGGAATTGCTTACAACGTTCCCTACAAGTAAAATTAAATACAAAACATAAGCGCAGCAGCTCTGAGAATGGTCTTCAAACTTCATTACATCGTTCAGCTTGCAGAATCTTCTCGGCTATCATTTCTCTACTTGCAGAAGAACAATGTGAGCAAATCTAATTAGGGTAAGGATATTGGTGATTAAATCTAGCTTTTTGCTCTCCCCTAATTAGTGCTCTCCCCCAAACTGACAACCTTTTTGATGAATGCCCTGAATTCTGAAGAAGTCTTTTGTTAATTAAATGCATTCCGTCTTTAGTCTTCTAACACGCAGCGGATACCGTCTTTAATTTTCTAACACGCAGCGGAAAATGTAGAATAGATTGTAGACTTGACCTTCTTCAAGATTATCCATTCGGGGAAATAGAGTATCAACATCTTCATCTCACCAAATGCATCCCAGTTATCTTTCATATGAGAAATCAACCCGTAACGTACACATGAAATGATAATCTCCTTCGAAGTTGAAACCGTAGCACCAGAATCAATTAAGATCCGGAAATGCACTTTTCTTTCTCCATGATAGTTCCATCATCACGGGATTTTACACATTTCTCTCCCCTGCTGGTTACGATTTATCGGAATCAGCATAATGGTGTGTACGTGGAGTATTAACTGGAAGCATCTTTATCATTAACCATATAGCCCGTGAGAAGATGTAGATAAACCCAATCTACTAATAATACCATTTAAAATGTCTAACTCTTTATCAACCTCCTGTATCAAAAACAACGGCTTTTTGTAGTGACTACTGATGGAGAAAACCCACTATGACGAACTTGAGACTGAAGTAAAATAACCCAAACTTGTGACTTAAACTTGCACTATTGTCAGATTAAGAACCTATACTGAGGACTACAACGTAACTCCTTAAAGCATAGGTCATTTCATATACCCATCCTACCATCCTTAACTGTATATGAACTCATCTTGAATTATCCACAGCTTGTTGTGACACTTGAGCACTACAACGTAACTCCTTTAAAGTGATAGCTATACTCTGTGAGCACAACAACGTAACTCCTTACATCAGGTATAACTAGACAACTCAAGTCTTAATAATTCTATGCTCTGTGAGCAACCTCAGCTTGAACAAGGATCTCGAAGAATCATGCATCCAACCAACCCCGATATCTTCAAAATACTAAGTACACATACCCGTGATATTCCACTTCAACTTCAAATAAGTAATAATGAATCATCCTTGTAGTCACAGTTGATAACATTCAAAATTTAGCCATTGTCATTTGATTGTGAATCTTGATCAGGATCTTTTAAGCTATACGTGGTAGTTTTGAGGATGTAGGCCAATAATATTATTTGTGATTTTGGTGTGGTGAGTTAGAAATATGCCATAAATTGCAATTCTAAGCATACTAGGAAAAATTGAGTTTTAGAAATTTTTACGCCAAATTTCACCGAAAAAAATTCGAATTTTGACCTAAAAATTTGAATTTTGGGCCAAAATTTTTATCGTTACAGCCAAAATTTGAATTTAGCGTAAAAATTGACCATTTAGTCCTGGTAAAAATTAAATTTTACTCAACTTTTCCCGCCAACAATATCTCTTTTTATTTTATTATTATTATTTTATTATTATTATTATTATTATTATTATTGGCATACTCGAGGTCTTTTGTAGCTAGTTCAACTCGGAATCTTTAGTCACAAAGTCGATAACTTGGTCACAAAGTCGATAACTATGAGAAACTCGACAACTTTGAGAAAGTCGACAACTGTGAGAAAGTCGACAACTTTGAGAAAGTCGACAACTATGAGAAACTCAACAACTTTGAGAAAGTCGGCAGCTGTGAGAAAGTCGAAAACTTGGAGAAAGTCGACAACTATGAGAAACTCGACAACTTTGAGAAAGTCGACAGCTGTGAGAAAGTCGACAACTTGGAGAAAGTCGACAACTATGAGAAACTCGATAAAATCAAAAAGTCGATAACTAGCAAGAAACTCGATAACTTTCGAGAAACTCGACAATCTTCACAGAAACTCGATAAGCACAAGAAACTCGAGAAACATAAGAAACTCGATAAGCCTAAGAAATTCGATAGCAAGAAACTCGATAATGCACGAGAAACTCGAAAGATTACCAAACTCGGTAATTTTTCCAGAAACTCGATAACCCCTACTGTTGAACAGTAACGAGACACCAAAATCACTTTTTTTCACCTCAAAACCCCACGATTCGCCCCTGGTTAGCTCTGATGCCAATTGTAATAATCAATAAACACTTTTAGGAGGTCGGAGGAACTCAAAATAAAGGTTAAACATGATATTATTAGATTAAAGAGTGGGGAGGTGTGTGTGCTTTCTAGAGAGAGGAAGTAGAGAAAACCACACACACCTCTAGTTATAATGAGAATCCCACCGTCCTAGTTGAGACTAGGAGGGTATTTATACTATTTTACAAGCCTAACTTTACTCTAATGGAAAGACTAGAACTTGTACTTAATTACTATTGCAATTCCCAAGTATAACATAACTTTAAAGGCTAACACTAAGGCCAGTTCTCATCAATACTACTATAGGGGCCATGTTTATTTGAGTATTAGGTGATTATATTTAGCAAAGCCATTTGTGTTGACCCTAGAATTCCCTTTTGCCACCCTTTCCCTTTAGTGATAGTTACAATTTGCCTGAACATGATAAAAACTGCCACAAGTAAAATCACTTACCAGTTGTTTGGACTTCAAGTTATTCCAATTTCTCTGGTTACCCCTAGGACTTTGTGACATGTTTTGTGATCTATGCGTCTCTGCATATCTAACTTGCTTCCTAACTGGTTTTTCAATTTCTATTTTTGCCACATTAGGAACAACAATTTTCTTTTCTACCTTAACTTCTGACACATTCTCCTCAACCAATGAGGTTTCACTGGCACTCTCAAAAGATTCCTTAATCTCTTCAGACTTCTCTACACTAGCACTCTCTCGGTCTTATGTCCATATTCAAATTTAGGCTCTTGAAATTCCTCTAAACCAGTATGTGGCAAATCAATACCTGGGGGTGGATGTTCCCCTTTATAAGGTGGTGCAACAGACTTATAACCTAGACCTTTCTTAAAGTTATTAGTAAGTTGATACTCTACAATCTTTTCTATGCTTTTAGTTGCTCCTGCATATCTCTCTATGTTCACTTCAATGCTGTTTTTATCTAGCTTAACCTTTTCTAGCTTCTTTTTAAGCTCATTAATTTCTATGTCTTTAAACAAAATATCCCTTTTCAAAAATGCTATATCCTCAGTGAATACAGTTTCATTCTTTTTATAGAAAACAAGTAGTTCTTCTAAAATAGCTAAATCTCTCTTATGATTTGCTAAATTATAATTAGATTGGTTAAGCTCTATTCTTTGGTCATCATACTGCTTTTTAAGAGTTTCAAAATCTTTTAAAGCTAAACAAGATTTTGAACAAGCCTTAACTGTATGTACCTCAGAGTCAGAGAAAGCCATCAGTGCCATCTCTGTAGGTGCTTCATCCTCAGCCATAAAGCTCCAATCAAATCCAAGTCCATCAATAGCCACCATTGCCTTGGAAGAAGTCTCTTCCTCATTCTTCCTGGTGCTTTCTTGATTTCTGGAACCTCTGTTATCTTAATTCCTACCCCTGCTGTCCTGGTTCCTTGGCCCTCTGCATTCCCTAGCAAAGTGTCCCAACTTATGACAGTTATAACACTCCACTTTTGACTTGTCATACCCAGCAACATCACCTGGGCTGATAGTGATCTTCTTTCCTGTCTTCTTATAATACCTCTTAGCACTCATGCTTAGCAAACCAATTTGCCACTTCAAAATTCATTTAAAATGAAATTTATTAACTAAATTGTTAAATTTACATCATTAAAAGTAGTGCGGAAATAGGCCTTTAAATAAGGTAAACGGTCCCAAATGTTTATCAGAGTCTTCTATGACCATGCCATACCCTGCCAAAAACCTCCAGTAGCGTGCTATTGCTTATACCTGAAAATACATGCTAAATTGTCAACACGAGGTTGGTGAGTTCATAGAGTTTAGTGCAAAATGTAAAGTATTTGAATAATGATTTCCCAGCAAAGGCATTGTAAATCCACCTAGTCCCAAGTCCTGCCCATACAAGACATGCAACCTGTGTGTTTACAACCCACTGCCAAATAAGTTTTGGTTTATGTAAACAAAAGTAATATATGGACCAAGATTCAAAGATAAGTGTGACAATGTCGCTATATAAAGATGAGTGTGAAAAGGTCGCCATATAAAGATAAGTGTGGAAATGTCGCCATCTAATTAATGCTGGCAATGTCGCCATATAAACAATTCTGACAATGTCGCCATGCAATGTCGCCATATAAATAAATCTGACAATGTCGCCATATAAACAATTCTGACAATGTCGCCATGACAATGTCGCCATATAAATAAATCTGACAATGTCGCCATATAATCAATTCTGACAATGTCGCCATATAAACAATTAATAATGTTTAAAAGACAAGTCACATTACAAGTAAAACAAGCATGGTGTTTAATTGTAAAACGAACAGTGAGTTAAATGTAAAACGAGCATAAAGTTTAAATATAAATGAGCATGTATTCTCCCCCAAAACAGTTACAAAACAAGTAAAAGTAGGGGCCATGAAACTCACCGAAAACAAAGTGCACAATCAAGTGAGATAATGAAAAATATCCGCGAGAATCCTACAAGCAACCTATATATATATATATATATATATATATATATATATATATATATACGCGTGTCTTAGCTTCTAAAAATAATGATACATTTATCTCTATATGCCATGTAAGTTGTAACCTCAATTATGCTTGGTACATAATGTTTAAATAACTTTCATGGTTGAATTTGGCTTTTAAAATGATTTACATGTATGAAATATATTTCTTACCCAATTTCAAGTTTTAATCCTATTTTGTCTTTAAGTCCAAAATAAGTCATAAGAGTCCAAATTAAGTCTAAGGGTTCAACTTTTAGTCAAAAGGTTCAAATTATGTTAAGTGTCCAAAATATCTTTGGTGGTTCAAAATAAAAACTCAAGGTTCAAATATACAAGTTATTAATCTTTTTGTATCTTTTAATCCAAATCTGATGGAATTTTTATAACTTGTCCACTTTCAAAAATTCATAACTTGCAAACCGTAAGTCAAAAAATTATGTTCTTTATATCCCTAGTTTCCTCTAAGTCTCTACTTTACTGTAAAAATAAGTTTACTCAAAAATATCCAAGTATAACCACTTTTTATAATTTTTGTTTACAAGTCAGTCCTAATGGTGACATTGACTGAGTTTTATGTCTTGCCAAAAAGGCCATATCTTGAAATATACAGACCCTATGAAGGTGAAATCAATTGGAGATGATAGCCCTATTTCTCTAGATCAGGCTACATATTTGCTATTTAAAAAGTTATGCTATAAAACTTGAGTTTTGCCCTAAATGGGAACAGTACACCAGATCTGACTGTTTTTGCCACAAAAATCATATCTTAATCATCGGGTATCGTCACGGGAATCACCACCCGGTGAAATGACCACAAAACATAGATCTACAACTACATATTTTTCCCTTAGGCCCAAAGTCTACTGATCAATACAGTTAATTCCATTTTTACCCCTGATCAGAATACTGTTTTGCATGTTAAGTCCTTTTAGGGTTTTCTAGTAATTTAAAGTGTGTACCAAGTATAATCAAGCATAAAAACTTATGTAGCATATAAAATACATAAAATGACATGAATATCAGTAGTGAAATGAATAAAAATAATGAGGGTTGGTTCCTTACAAGTGGTGATGAACAAGAAAATCAATAAAACCAAGAACACCAAGAAAACCAAGACTCAAATCTCCACCAAAACCCTAGCTTTCAAACCACCAAGAACACTTTGAATAATTTCTTGAAATCACAGCCTAAAGACACCTTTGAAACCCTTAAAAACTCTTTGAATAACTTGTGGAAATCTTGACTTATGGAGAAAAAAGATAACTAGAAACAATTTAGCACCAATGGATCTTCATCTTACACTAGTTCTTCAATAGATTTAGCACAAAAGTGATGTGTGTTTTGCCCTTGGAAACCCACGACCCACAAGAGGAAAAGAGAGCAGATTTTGATGGTTTTGCGTGTGAAATGAGAGTTTAGGTGAGCTATTTGGAGTTAGTGGTCTTATGAGAAGCTATGGTGTACACTTGTCCATGTTAAGGACAAGTGTAATGTGAGGTTTTATAGTGGACGGCACAAAACAAGGGGAGGAGAGGGAATGAGTTGTTTTGTGCAGATTTTTATTAGTAGTTAGGTTATAGAGTGTATTGTGTAGTGTAGGTTGCTCCCGGTACTCAAACGTAGGGTTTTTAAGACACATAATGCAATACCGGGTAACGTAAAAATGTAAAACTTCTAAAAATATAAAAACTTGTCATCATGACCTATTTTATTATTTTAGATGAGTGGTGAGTTCATCGGAGGGTACAAATATAATTAAAATCCAAAAACGAAGGTTTAGAACGCGTAAGACGTAAAAGGCGCAAGGTTTACGTAAAATGGAAAAAGTGAACAGTGACTTTTAAAATAGAATTGTAAGGAACCAAAATTGTATAAAAAGTGTAGACTGGACATTGACTAGTGTCGGTTGAATTAATTGTACGTTAAACGCGAGTTGTTACCAAAATTTGACGAAATCGTGAAATGAAACAGAAACTGTGAAATATAGAAATTTTTGAATAATAGAAGATTTTAATGGAATATTAAACCCCTAATAACATGAAAACAAATAGAAATTCCAAGCACGGTTCATGAATAGATAAAAATGCAAATGATCGCTAAGCCGGGTACTATTTATGTATAGCTTGCAAGAATAAATGCCACAAGGATGATATTTTTATAAAAATATCTCATTTAACTTAAAATGACCTAAATTGATGATGATGATACTGATGACACATGAATACGCAGCTAAACCATACTGGTTACGCGCATTTGAATACCCGTAAACCTAGTTTACGTAATGATGAATGATAACCATGAATAGTGATTTCCCTCCGGGAAAGAATAGGGTTTCGTGAATAGTGAAATTTTTGAAAACAACTCAAAGTCTCAAACTGACTTCAGAAACGATGAATAGTTAAATGATGAATAGTAATTGATGAATAGTAACTTGTCGAGGTTTGGAAAATGACCTGAAATTACGGGTTTTCACAGTATCCACCCGTTAAAGGAATTCAGTCCCAGAATTCAGTTCGCGTTGGTCTCCGGTGTGGAGTTGGTGAAAAGATGTGGATATTTGAGTCGCATTGTGGTGATAAAAGATAAAACATTCATTAGATCGGAAATCGTAATAGTACATGAAGTTCATACGATAGAACTTAAAGTGAAGCGTAAAAGAAATACAACAATAGGGAGTTTAGGTTTCCGTTTATTTTTAGGGCAGAAGTTCTTGGTTCATGAACATTGTTGTCGTCCTCAACGTTGTTGATGTGCTGACAATTCCCTCCTCCGATGACCTAGGCTCTACCACGAGCTATTCCACCTTGGTTCCCGTTTCCCTGATTTCCTTGTTTTAGACATTCATTCCTGTAATGTCCTATCTCTCCAGAGCCAAAACATGTCACTGGAGGTTTCTGATTTCCGGCAATGATTGGAAACTGGCATTCCCTAGTCGCATGACCAATCTTCTTACAATTGCCACATGGATTTAGACAATGTCCAGGGTTATGATGATTTTGACACTTGTTGCTATTGGGTAGGGTACCTTGGTAACCTTTCTTTTCAGCTGGACCTGCAGCATAGGCCTTGGCGACTTCTTGCCTCTTTGGTTGTGGTTGAGTAGTATTGCCACTCTGATTGTTGTCCCAATTCCTCTTGTTGTTGTTGTTCTTTCGGTAGTTGTTGGAGTTGTTGCTGTAGTTACGGTTACTGTTTGTGTTGCTGTTGTTGTTGTTTGCAGTCGTTCCTTTCTTTAATACCTGAGCCATAAGTTTCTGAGACATCCTGATTGCCTCGTCCAGTGTTTGTGGGTCAAAAGAAATCACATCTCCACGGATGTTGTGAGGTAGTCCACCAATGAAATTTTCTAACAGCTTCTCATTATCTGGAACCATAGTCGGACATAATGTTGCCAACTCCTGAAACCTCCTGATATATGCCTCGATATCATTTCCTGCTGTCACTAGCTCATAAAACTCTGTTTCCAACTTCTTTACTTCTGTGCGTGGACAGAACTTCTTAGTTAGCAACTTCTTGAATTCATCCCACGTAAGCTTGTGAGCATTTTCCATTCCCATGGGCTTTGCATAAGAATTCCACCATGACATCGCTTCCTCAACAAGTGTACTGGTAGCAAACTTTACCTTGTCCTCCTCTAGACAATTGCATAAAAGAAATATAGATTCTGTCTTTTCAAACCAACGAATCATAGCAGTGGCTCCTTCAGTGCCTTTGAATTTTTCGGGATCACCACTTTTAAAGTCCTTGTACGTACATTTACGCCCATTGGTACCATTAGCAAGCCTGGTTGCTTCTGCCGTCTTTGCCTGAGAAGCGGCTGCAGCAGTCTGTGCAGCACGGCCTCTCTTTCAACTACTAGTGCTGCCTCAATACTATCGGCAACAAGCTTCCTGATCTCAGCTGGTGTCATCGCTGGAGTGGATCTCTTGGGTGGCATAACTCTTCAAAACAAGAAAAGGAGAGTGAAACGTAAATAAGACGTTTCCTAAAAGTAGGTGCCATAAGGTGGCTTGTCGTAGAATGAAAGTTCGAAGTCGTGTTATGATTAGCTGACGTGCTTCTAGGCGGTGGTTCACGAGGTGAAATAGATGTGAATGCTCTTGCAATGATCGAGTAGACACACAAGAATTTTTGAAACCTTTAGAAATCGAGTAGAAATGCAACCCGGACATAATTTTATTATAACTATTCCCAGTATTGAAAAATTCATCTCTGAGTCGGACATAGGTGGTCAGCCCATGTCCCACTGTCCCGGGTCGAATATAGATGACCAGTCTATATTCCACCGAGGTTCAATGAATTTTGAAATACTCATCTCAGTTATACTAATACTATGTCCTTCGCATTTAAAGGACGTTTCAAGGACTAAGGAAACGACCAAACTCGAGGTCGAATGATGAAACTACGCAAGGAAAAGGTGTAACGCTGTGACGTGTATGATATGTGAGTATGCTTATATGAAATACAACTATAGTAATCAATGAGAATAACTGGGTATAAATAAGACACAAATCTCATTAAATATGTCAGCAACAAACCACAAAGGAGGCATCAGCTTGGCAGGCAGGCATGCGGCGGTCATAGGGTTAAGTTTTTGTAAAAGTAGCTATAGTCTAGGTTTTAAAATCACCCAGTTCTCTATAGCCAAGGCTCTGATACCAATCTGTCACACCCCCAGAATCGGGTCCAGCGGAAGCATACATTTCGCTGGGGTGCAACTCAATTGGTATCACAACACAAGTAGAAAGAACGGTTTTCACCACATTCATTTAAAATGAAATTTGTTAACAAAAGTGTTAAATTTACATCATTAAAAGTAGTGCGGAAATAGGCCTTTAAATAAGTTAAACGGTCCCAAATGTTTATCAGAGTCTTCTATGACCATGCCATACCCTGCCAAAAGCCTCCAGTAGCGTGCTATTGCTTATACCTGAAAATACATGCTAAAGTGTCAACACGAGGTTGGTGAGTTCATAGAGTTTAGTGCAAAATGTAAAGTATTTGAATAATGATTTCCCAGCAAAGGCATTGTAAATCCACCCAGTCCCAAGTCCCGCCCATACAAGACTTGCAACCTGTGTGTTTACAACCCACTGCCAAATAAGTTTTGGTTTATGTAAACAAAAGTAATATATGGACCAAGATTCAAAGATAAGTGTGACAATGTCGCTATATAAAGATAAGTGTGAAAAGGTCGCCATATAAAGATAAGTGTGGAAATGTCGCCATCTAATCAATGCTGACAATGTCGCCATATAAACAATTCTGACAATGTCGCCATATAAACAATTCTGACAATGTCGCCATATAAACAATTCTGACAATGTCGCCATATAAACAATTCTGACAATGTCGCCATGACAATGTCGCCATATAAATTAAATCTGACAATGTCGCCATATAATAATTCTGACAATGTCGCCATATAAACAATTAAAATGTATTAAACAAGACAAGTAACACAGTTACATAAAGTAAAACAAGCATGGTGTTTAACTGTAAAACGAACAGTGAGTTTAAATGAAAAACGAGCATAAAGTTTAACTAATAAACGAGCATGTATTCTCCCCCAAAACAGTTACAAAACAAGTTAAAGTAGGGGCCATGAAACTCACCGAAAACAAAGTGCACAATCAAGTGAGATAATGAAGAAATATCCGCGTGAATCCAACAAGCAACCTATATATTATATATATATATATATATATATATATATATATTATATATATATATATATATATATATATATATATATATATATATATATATATATATATATATATTACGCGTGTCTTAGCTTCTAAAAATAATGATACATTTATCTCTATATGCCATGTAAGTTGTAACCTCAATTATGCTTGGCACATAATGTTTAAATAAGTTTCAAGGTTGAATTTGGCTTTTAAAATGATTTACATGTATGAAATATATTTCTTACCCAATTTCAAGTTTTAATCCTATTTTGTCTTTAAGTCCAAAATAAGTCTAAAGAGTCCAATTTAAGTCTAAGGGTTCAACTTTTAGTCAAAAGGTTCAAATTATGTCTAAGGTCCAAAATATCTTTGGTGGTTCAAAATAAAAACTCAAGGTTCAAATATACAAGTTATTAATCTTTTTGCATCTTTTAATCCAAATCTGATGGAATTTTTATAACTTGTCCACTTTCAAAAATTCATAACATGCAAACCGTAAGTCAAAAAATTATGTTCTTTATATCCCTAGTTTCCTCTAAGTCTCTACTTTACTGTAAAAATAAGTTTACTAAAAATATCAAAGTCTAACCACTTTTTATAATTTTTGTTTACAAGTCAGTCCTAATGGTGACATTGACTGAGTTTTATGTCTTGCCAAAAAGGCCATATCTTGAAATATACAGACCCTATGAAGGAGAAATCAATTGGAGATGATAGCCCTATTTCTTTAGATCAGGCTACATATTTGCTATTTAAAGAGTTATGCTATAAAACTTGAGTTTTGCCCCAAATGGGAACAGTACACCAGATTTGACTGTTTTTGCCACAAAAATCATATCTTGATCATCGGGTATCATCACGGGAATCACCACCCGGTGAAATGACCACAAAACATAGATCTACAACTACATATTTTTCCCTTAGGCCAAAGTCTACTGATCAATACAGTTAATTCCATGTTTACCCCTGATCAGAATACTGTTTTGCATGTTAAGTCCTTTTAGGGTTTTCTAGTAATTTAAAGTGTGTACCAAGTATAATCAAGCATAAACAACTTATGTAGCATATAAAATACATAAAATGACATGAATATCAGTAGTGAAATGAATAAAAATAATGAGGGTTGGTTCCTTACAAGTGGTGATAAACAAGAAAATCAATACAAACAAGAACACCAAGAAAACCAAGACTCAAATCTCCACCAAAACCCTAGCTTTCAAACCACCAAGAACACTTTGAATAATTTCTTGAAATCACAGCCTAAAGACACCTTTGAAACCCTTAAAAACTCTTTGAATAACTTGTGGAAATCTTGACTTATGGAGAAAAAAGATAACTAGAAACAATTTAGCACCAATGGATCTTCATCTTACACTAGTTCTTCAATAGATTTAGCACAAAAGTGATGTGTGTTTTGCCCTTGGAAACCCACGACCCACAAGAGGAAAAGAGAGCAGATTTTGATGGTTTTGCATGTGAAATGAGAGTTTAGGTGAGCTATTTGGAGTTAGTGGTCTTATGAGAAGCTATGGTGTACACTTGTCCATGTTAAGGACAAGTGTAATGTGAGGTTTTATAGTGGGCGGCACAAAACAAGGGGAGGAGAGGGAATGATTTGTTTTGTGCAGATTTTTATTAGTAGTTAGGTTATAGAGTGCATTGTGTAGTGTAGGTTGCTTCCGGTACTCAAACGTAGGGTTTTTAAGACACATAATGCAATACCGGGTAACGTAAAAATGTAAAACTTCTAAAAATATAAAAACTTGTCATCATGACCTATTTTATTATTTTAGATGAGTGGTGAGTTCATCGGAGGGTACAAATATAATTAAAATCCAAAAACGAAGGTTTAGAACGCGTAAGACGTAAAAGGCGCAAGGTTTACGTAAAATGGAAAAAGTGAACAGTGACTTGTAAAATAGAATTGTAAGGAACCAAAATTGTATAAAAAGTGTAGACTGGACATTGACTAGTGTCGGTTGAATTAATTGTACGTTAAACGCGAGTTGTTACCAAAATTTGACGAAATCGTGAAATGAAACAGAAACTGTGAAATATAGAAATTTTTGAATAATAGAAGATTATAATGGAATATTAAACCCCTAATAACATGAAAACAATTAGAAATTCCAAGCACGGTTCATGAATAGATAAAAATGCAAATGATCGCTAAGCCGGGTACTATTTATGCATAGCTTGCAAGAATAAATGCCACAAGGATGATATTTTTATAAAAATATCTTATTTTCCTTAAAATGACCTAAATTGATGATGATGATACTGAGGATACATGAATACGCAGCTAAACCATACTGGTTACGCACATTTGAATACCCGTAAACCTAGTTTACGTAATGATGAATGATAACCATGAATAGTGATTTCCGTCCGGGAATGAATAGGGTTTCGTGAATAGTGAAATTTTTGAAAACATCTCAAAGTCTCAAACTGACTTTAGAAATGATGAATAGTAAAATGATGAATAGTGATTGATGAATAGTAACTTGTCGATGTTTGGAAAATGACCTGAAATTATGGGTTGTCACAAGATACATCAAAACATCTCTTAGGAACACTTAATATTTCTACACTGGTTGTTCAACATTAAGGACACCAGTTGTAAATAACAAGAGTCCTACGCAGATCTTAGCAATCTGCCAAGAACATTCATGAGGGAATTCACAATTGTGATTCTTAGTGATTGAATGGAAATTCCTGCCAGGGTCAACATCAAATAGCCCTGACAGCAGGTCACTTCGGTAATCCCTTGTGGGTTACACTTAGTGTTCGCGGTGGTTTCAAACGGTCTACAGTCGTGGAGTGATACTTCAGTATACTTCAGTGGCTCACCTGAATCGTTGATACACTTAGGTGTATCTGTGTAAGCCTTCTTGGGGGTATCCAGTTCAGGAACGGCCTTGGCAAGGATTAGAGAAAGTTTTCACACTATGCTGTTAACGATCTCGAAGTCCGAACCTGTAAGTGCCGGATACTTTATTGCTAACTGTTTTCATGCAGGTACTTATGGAGACCGGGAGTTCCACCACCACCATTACCATCATGAACACTACATCTATTTCCACATGCTCATACTAACATCACAAAGAAAGTTCTCACAAAGATCAAAGCAAAGCAAAGTTCAAAGAAAAATTCTACGTCAAGTAAAAGAATCTACAAAGTTGAAAGACAAAGATCAAAATAAAAGAAAAGAGAACCATTTAAGTATGAAGATTCAAAGTCAAAAGATGTATGAGCATGTTGGAAAGGCGTAAAGACACCAGAGACAAAGACGTTGATGAAAGTCAGATAATACCATCACTTGATCACTACAACAACAAAGAACAAAAAACAAAGAACAAAGATTTATAGTTTTGATGAGACGTCAAAGGCAATGAAGCAAAGAGGACGTCAAGCAACCTATGATGACCAACCCTTAAGGGGAGATTGTTGGGAATATGTTTTAGTAATATGAAGTGTCGGTCATTATTATTTATAATAGGTTGCTTAGTTTATTAACTAATTGTTACTAGGCTTATGTTTAATACCTATGGGCCTTTGTAAAGCCCATATCGTGTGAAAGGATGGAACTAGGGATGTTGCCCTAGCATCCACTCCTATATATACCCTTGTATTCATTCACTTTAACTTGTTGGTTATTCATTTATCTAAGCAAACTCTTGTCTCTCTATTTTATATACTTGTGTAATCAACCAAGTCTATCTTTCTCTCATCTCTATCTCTTATATTATTGTGTGATAACTATTATGGGGACCTAACATTGTTTAATGAAGGAAACTGATTAAACCTTACAAATATGCTTTAAACTAATTAAAAACTACTTATTACACTAAATTAAGACTAGATTAAACTTGGATTAAAACTAAAACAAGGACTAACAGTTTTAGCACTAGGCTAAAACTGAGATCCAAACACCCCTTTAACTACTTGAAATGAATTTTTAAAACTGATTTAAGACATAAGACTTGGAGAATTTTGATAAAACTGATTAATATAACTAAATGACTAAATGAAAGCAGAAATGACTGATTAATAAGCACTCACCAACAAGCTAAAGCTTAATGGTATTTTTGACAGTTTTAATGAAAAATAGACTAAAACAGTTTTAAACTAAACAAAACTAAGAGATCTAAACTAAAACAACACTATTTAAGCAATAACTAAGTAGAAAAGCATATAATAAGCAAGTAAATAAGCAGATAAAATAAGTTGATAAGCAGTAAGCAATTTTAAGCTAAAATGAAGATTAAAGACTAATACCTTGATCCTAGCTCAACAAGGATCAAATAAGCTCGAGGAGCTACTCTACAAGCTCCAGCTTATCAACTGATAAGCTGGTGCGACCCTATAAGCCCTTCCATTTCTGGCTTATCTTCCATTTCAAGCTTATTTTGTCTTAAAACCAAATTTTCAAAACAAACTGTTTCTAATTCAAACCACAAACTACACAAACTCAAACAAGCTATTGAGAAGCTTGTTTGAGTATAAGTGAGAGTATAAGAGCTTATTATGACAGCTTATTAACCAAATAAAAACAACAACATTGCTTATAAGTAAAATTGAACTCGAATTTAAAAGTAAACTGAATTTTATTAATAACGAAGGAGGTTTACAATACTTTGAAAAGTAAATACATAATTTAAATGACAAGTAAGTAAATAAACTAGTAAATAAGCTAAAAACAAGACAAGAAAATTAGACCACAACTATGTGTTGATGAGGAGGTCCTATTTATAGCCAGCTTGGGATACTTCTAGGGTTTGGGAGCGCTTCTTCCTTCTAATCCTGACCACCCAATCATTGCTTCATCAATAAGCCTTAATCTTGGCCCTTGGATCGCGTGCCAGATGCTTCAGCCAATCATATGCCTCTTGGATTGCCAAGGTGTTAGTCCAAAAACGTCATGGTGACGTCTATTCTTCTAGAAGGGTGAATTTGGCTTAAGTTGGGTAATTTGGACGTGTGAGGTGCAGGGTAAGTTGTAGACGACGATGAACAGTGATTTCCTTTTTATTTTACTCGCGCCCTTTTTTTCTTCTTTGACTTTGTTGACCCGGGTAAAAGGGTAGGCTTGGTCGGGTTAAATGTGTGGGCTGGTAGGGTGTGGGCTTTTGTTTGTTTTGGGCTGGGTTAAGTGATACAGATTAGGATTTAACACAAGTTAGTTTAAAGGCTAACTTTGCAAATGAATAAGGACTAACGGTGAAATGTTTTAGGACTTATGGTGAAATCGATTTAACATTAGGGATTAGGTTTTGGTATGTCTAGGTTTAGCTTGATCCAAAATGCAGAAATTCATCCCCGGCTCCGGCTTTTCACGCTCTTTCCAATCCCGTGCTCGTTTTTGTCCATTTTGTCTTTATTTTTTTCCTTTTCTCATATCCATTACCTGCACATACACAAACACAAAAACAAGCATATATTTGGCATTTATGGTCAGTTTTTGGTCTTTTGAGTCGTTTTATATATATAAAAGGTAAGTAAAAACACATACCAAGGGTTTATCCAACTCAGTAACATACTCAAATAACACCTCTAATCATCATATGATCATATCTTGATCATATGATGAACACTTCCCAACATTACCCACTTAAACAATTATAGTTTAAACCCATAACTATTATACCCATTAATTAGCTTATAACATATATCTTAACTATTAATTAACATCATATGATTATACCTTGATCATATGATGAAATCAATTGACCTTAACCCATCATTATAAACACTATAATTCTTACTTTAAAAACATAATTACTCATAACCCCAAAATTGGGTACATGAACCCTGGTTCATAATTTATCAATTCAATTCAAATTGTACATCATATCTTACTAAGAATAAAGCTAGGGACTTATCTCTTGAATTGAATCACTTAACATCATCTAATTGATCATCAAGTTTTGTTGTTCTTCCCTCCTTTTCTTGATCCCACGTCACAACTAAAACAATACATATACTTATGAAACCTGGAACTTAATGGAATATCTTAGAATTACTTCACATATAAGCTATCCCAACTTTGGGAATTTGGCAAGAATGGTCCCTCCAAGTGCTATAACCATTTGGTCTTGGTACTAAAACAAGTTGGTTTTAGTACTACTTTGTAAATATGGCAAGAATAGTCCCTGATGGGAGAATCCTTTCACATTAAGTACTAGAACAAGGTGGTTCTAGTATCAGTTTAGGTTTGTGGCAACTTTAGTCCCTTAAGTTCTTTTCTCCAATACTTGGGCAACATAATACTTTCTAAACCATTTACATAATATTTTGACTTATAGTTTGACTAACATGATTGACTGTTAACTTAAAACATTGACTAACCAATAATATTTGGTCTTCAACTTATAAAAGTCGTAGTCAAACTTACTAAAGGTGTTATATCATTAAAATACTTAAAAACGGGTTTCGGCGTGTTATATGTCATAGATCCAATAAATCAATATTAGCCTTACATTTTTTATCAAAATTAATAAAAAACTATTTTACACCTTTTTTAAAACAACATATCTTGGAAATGGTAAATCTTCAAGCTACAAAAAATATACCATCACGACGAGAATTAAATTATCTTTCTATAGATATGCACTTCTCTATACTTTCGACGAACTTTTTTTTTTCAAAATTTCCGCCCAGAAAAATCACATGTGATTTGTAAAAATCAAATCACATGTGATTTTTACAAATCACATGTGATTTTTACAAGTCACACGTGATTTTTCTGGACGAAAATTTTGAAAAAAAATTCGTTGAAAGTATATAGAAGTGCATATCTATAGAAAGATAATTTAATTCTCGTGCGATGGTATGATTTCTTTCGCGTAATGATTAACGGTTTGCGAGATATTTAATTTGAAAAAAAAAAAGAGTGAAAGTTTTTTTTTTTTTTTTTTTTTTTTTTTTTTTTTTGATCAAAAAAATAAATAGGCATGATTGGTTCATTGGATATATGACAAATATTATATCTATATTGAACTTTTCTCAATAACTCATATGTCTGTTTTTCTATTCAACCGATCGATTGTTTATCACATGTTATAGTCTTTTTGATTGATACAAAATTAGTCATATGAATTAAACATTTGACCATTCATTGAGTTGAGATCAATATAGATCTCATATTTGTCATATATCGAATAAATCAATCTTAGCCATCAATTTTTTATCAAAATTAATAAAAAACAAATTTTCACCTTTTTTTTAAAACAACATATCTTGCAAACGGTAAATCTTTAAGATACAAAAAATACGCCATCGCGACGAGAATTAAATTATCTTTCTATATATATGCACCTCTATATATACTTTCAACGATTTATTTTTATTTTTTTAATTTCCGCCCAGAAAAAAGATTTTAACAAATCACATGTGATTTTTCTGGGCGGAAATTTTGAAAAAGCGATGGTATGATTTTTCTCGCGTAACGATTAACAGTTTGCGAGATATTTAATTTTTTAAAAAAGGGTGAAAGTTTATTTTATTTTATTTTATTTTTGATTAAAAAAATGTGTATAATTGGTTCATTAAATCTATGACAAATATTATATCTATATTGAACTTTTCTCATTCCAACAAAACTTTTCATGAAATAAATATCTAAATTACTTACTCCTGTTTAATTAACGAATCTTAAATTACCTATATGGTCTAAAGACATTCTTTAAAAAGAAAACGTAAACAAATAATTTGAGACAAATTGTATTAAAAGAAAAGGTATAACTTGGCTATAATTAAAACTAGTATTATACCCGTACGTTGTATCGGGTTGGTTTTATGTCACAATATTTTTCATTTACAAACCACACGAATAAACTAAAAACTTGATTGTCGAAGAACTCTAAAACATCATTCAAACATTAAAATTTTAAAATACCTAAAAAAAACAGTATAAAGAATGTCTTTCAAAGTAATTGAAAAAAGTTATCAAACCATTAAAACAAATCATTTTTAAAATACATATAAATGTGCATTACCAAAAGTGACCCGATTGATGCAGTATCAGAATTGACCCAGTTAGTGCAGTTTGGGTCAGGTTTGCGACCAAGCAACCACACTCGATATGCTGGTACATAATGTATTTACATTTATATTTGGGACCATGAAATTGAGTGCATAAACCTGTAACAAATTTAAGGAGCAGGTTCCCCAATGTTACGATCAATAGTTGAGATATGTAGCCAACGCTGCTCTCTTATGTAGCACGCGACTGTAGACGTATAGCTTTCATCGTCGATTTAAAAGCAAATGCCTGCATATAAATAATAACAGCATTGCTCTACCTCCTCCTCGTTGTTGTATGAAACTGAAATCAGGTTTTGGTTTCTATCCACTGAGCTGAAAAAGATCACATTTTCAATAAGACTTTTAGTAACGGCTTAATACTCGAACTACCGCGGTCTCTAGAGAAAAAAAATAAAATAATAAAAATAAAAAAAAATAAATAAAACAAAACAAAACTACCGCGATCTCTAGAAGATTTTAGTAACTCTTTAACATCAAGTACACCATTTCTGAAATGGCCAACAGTCGACATCAGTACTCTATCCTTGGGTTTACGTGAGTCTGATGCTCATTTGTTGCGGTTTCCACCAACCAGCGGGTATGTTAGCCGATTTATGCAAACAACTGGTCAATATAAGTATGCGTGAAACAATCAAAGACATGCCACCCATGATAAAAAGTACCTATGTGGTAAGTACTTTATAATGCGCTATTAACATAGCTAGGATAATACACTTGCAAAAGTAACACTTAATAGTTACTGATAATACATTTTATAAAAAAGAACACTATAAGAGATGTGAGATAAGTAATACATACCTCGTTTAATTTCCGTTGTTGTAGTAAAACTTTCAAGATCAGACACAATGGCCTTAAAGAGGGCCACTTAAATATAGGGTCATGTATATATTTAGCAGCTTTTGGTCTGTTTTCCATATCAAAACTATCAAAAAGTCAAAAAATGCTGATACTACTCTAATATTTAGCAGAATTACATGTAACAAAGTAAATTGTTCAGATTATCTAACCATGCATCAAATGAAATGGCACTTCTTTTCTCCACAAACTTAATGATTGGTACAATCAGTTAATTATGGGAAGAGGCTGCAAGTGATTATCGGGTAAAATCATTGTTCAAACGATACCAATGCCTCTAAGGGCCAAACTGGAGTCATGTCTAATACAAAGCATCAATGACTAAGCAAATTGACACATTGTGCAAAAGCATTTGTGAGAAATTACAACACTCATGCAAAAGCAAATTGACAAATGCTGCTGTGAAGGCATGTTTTGGTTGATGTAACGGGGTGTTTGGATACTGCTGTAAGGGGGTGTTTGTTGCTGTTAAATTTGTTGGATGGCTGTTGTAAGGGGTTTTTTGTTCTGTTGTAAAGGGGAGTTTTGGTTGCTGTTAGAGGGTGTTTGGAAGATGTTGTAATAAGGTGT
The DNA here is from genome assembly GCA_021014915.2 of Artemisia tridentata subsp. tridentata. Lineage (NCBI taxonomy): Eukaryota > Viridiplantae > Streptophyta > Magnoliopsida > Asterales > Asteraceae > Artemisia > Artemisia tridentata. The sequence goes on from CP139507.1 coordinate 468,715,409, forward strand.
GTGGCTGCTGTAAAGGGGTGTTTGGTTTTTGTCAGGGGATGTTTATTCTGTCAATAAACAAAAAAATACCAAAACTTTAACAATAAGAAAGATATAGAAAAACTGACCATCTTATCAAGGTGAGTAGCAGGAACCCAGGAATCCAAAGTCGCCAAGGTACATTCTCTCATGTGCTTTTTGTTGTCACCAATGCATTTCTCAATATCTGACAAAATTCTATGAAATAAAAAAGCATTAAAACTGTTGCTACTGGATGACCAAGCATATCAGCAATAAATGTAGATAGAAATATCCAATGGACCTTGCTAGATTTCTCTATTGCATTTGTAGGTCCCATAGCAGATGCAATGTTGGATTCAGAAAGAACCTTGACCGCATCGGAAATCGCCGTATCAGCTAGAATTTCAATTACTATAAAATCAACCTGATAATGGGAAAGAAAATCAACAACCTGATGCATTCATCTAATCTATGTTCTTGTGTGGAAAGTTTTTGAACTTCTTCCTGCAGCCAAACACCAAAGGTGATCATCTATTGACCAAGACACGTCTGAAAGAATTGTGATAGTGCATGTGGCAGTTTTGACCCACTACTAATAAATGGGTTGATTCAGGTAATGTTATATATCTGACGGGAAGAATAGGTGAAAATAAGTATACAAGTAAAAAAGAAAACGGGTCAAAAGGGTTGAAAATAGCCGGAGCCTAGAAGTGTTTCTTAATGGTAAAACCACTTAAACACATTCAATATTTTTTTTAAACGAGGAATGTTACCCGCGCGTTGCTGCGGGGTGCTTGTATATGAAAGATTTAGCGTGAATGTATTTGCAAAAAAGAAAGGAGACGTTTGAAATAAAAGTAAAAACCTCCTAACATCGAACTGCAGATACATTTTCTTCTAATAATGTAGTGTGTAGCAAAATAAAAGAAAATAGAATACAAAATAAAAAAATGTAGTTGAAGCAAAATTTTATAGGAATCTATAATTTACTTTAAAATTTTATAAATAACGATAATCAACAACACTAAGTAACTAAATCATGAGAACTACAAATTAATATTAAAAAAAAAAAAACCTTACATATTGTGTTTGAAGCTGGAATAAAAGGTAAAAGCATCACTAAGCGTACATCAAAAAAAAAAAAAAAAAAAAAAAAAAAAAAAAAAAAAAAAAAAAACTTATTTGGGTAAAAAAAATTAGCAAAAGGTATAGATCCAAAAGTGTGGATATAACAAAGTTTCATACTGTAGATACAAAGCATGCTGTAAAAACAACGACAAAGCTAAAAAAATAAGAAACAAACTATTCATCGTATTGTAGCTCATCTAACAAATTCCTGTAGCTGCAACCTTGTGTGAATGGAAGATTTAGGAACAAATGTATATCAGAAGAAAAAATACGCGGCGAAAAAAAAAGTGTCGAAAGGAAAACAGCGTTCATCCTGGTACTTAATCCCCTAATGTGGAAGTAGTATAAGAGTGTGGAAATAGCATTTTGAGCATTGTAGGAAAAAGGGGGCTAGGTTGTGGTATAAAGTGGCTGTATTTGAAGAGTGTGACAATAGCAATATTTTTATACCAAACCTCTCATATAAGTTATAAAAAAGAAGTGGCCGTGTTGCAAAGAAACAGTTCCGGGTCCCGTGATAAACTAAAAACTAAGCTGTTTTAGTACAATAATACATATGTGTATGTATGTTTTTATATTTGATGAATGCTATGATAGTTGTCAAAGTTTATGGGGCACTTATGTTACATTGAGAAATTTATAGTTGCTGTTCTAGCACCTAAACTCCATATTTCTGCATGGGAAACTAAACCATTGCTGGTAGAATCAATGCCTCATTTAAGTTTTGTAATGATTAAACCGGTTGTATTAGACCCGAAATATATTAGAAAGAGTGTATCACTAATTATATATAGAGTAATTGTTAATAAGTTTTTAAAACCCGAAGCATCTACCTAACAAAAAAATCTATTCAATGGCTGAAAACACTCCTCTAATCAATGAACTGAAAGATGTTTCTGGATCACAAAAGTTGCATCAATGCTTTAAGTTTCTTTTTATGCAGGAACACATGGAAGAAGAAGCATCCCTGTTGTGGGTTCGTGAAAAGTGTGATCAGTTAGAAGCAAAGATTGCAAAGCGCCAACAGCGAATGGAAGAAGTCTTTTCATTAGATCACGATGTGGAAGAGGCAGGTGGTGACACCTATGAGTGTCTCCGTCAAAAGCAAGTGAGGGATCGTAAGAGGTTGGAGGTGTTTATGGGTTTGCAGATTGAAGTTCGTGATGGTCTGAGGGAGAATCAGGAGCATATGGATATTATGGATATTTATGATTAGCTTGTGGCTGCACAGGCTCTTTTGGTGGGTTTTAATATGGTTTGGTTATTAGTTTTTTGTATATGGAACTGGTTTGTAATGATGAACACGTATCTATAATCTAAGTTTGTGTTTTATTGCGTAATTTGTTTACTATGTTATGAACTTTTGTCACTAAGTAGTTGTTGTCACTGTCATATCTGATTTTCATTTTGTTAAAGATTTGTTGGCTAATGAATGTGAAGGTGTTGCTGAAGTATAAATGAAAGGAGCAAAAGAAAGTGTTGCTTCTTGTAGACAGATTTTGTGTGAATTAGATAGTATATGATTGTGTGCAAGAAATATTGGCTGGTGTTTAGGTCTTTGTTGCTTTGGATTTAATCAAGTTTTGTATTTATGGTTGTTGCAATGTATCATGTGATGATTGTCTTGCTGTTTAGAAGATAGCGCTATTTTGGTATTAAGGTGAACTACAGATGTGTTAATAGGTAATGGTTTGTTGCTGTTTTTTTTTTTTAGTACAATGAGGCCACAGGTATGCAAAGCATAAGGTGTGTGTTGTTTAAGGATAATGGTAGGCTAATTAGTTTGTTGGCAGAGCTGAGTTTTGTTGATGTTAAGAATATTTTTTTAAAAGTTGCCAAGTCTGGAATGGTTTTGGTGTAGCTGAATTTTATATTCTCGTTATTAATATACACAGATGTGTTTGTATTAGATGTTATGCGATAGCTGGTTCATCGATTTGATGATGTGTTTAACTGTTGGTGTTGACTAAGTTAGCATTCTTTGTTTGGTTCATACGCTTATGTTCATGTAATTTTCTTTTCTAGATGTTTCATTGTTCATTGATTTTATATTAAGAGTTAGTCTTGAAGCTAGAAATTCTGAGATCTAATATGCTGCATACTTTAGTTGTATAATTGGAATTTAAATTTTATGAAATAATCCAAATTATATCATTGGTTGATAGCGTAACGAAGATCAATTTATGTTTGGAGTATCTATAAACAACATTTTTAGATCTTCTGTTGTGCCCAGGTGTGTTCATCATATGACCTGCATTAGTAGGCTTTCCTGTGTTTTGTGCGGCAGCAGTGTTAGTGGTTTCCTGTGTTTTGTGCAGCAGCAGTGTTCATACGTTTTTGTTTCTGGGTGAAGTTCCAAAGTTTTGAAGAAACAAATGATTTTAAACCAACCAAATAAATGAATGGATTTTTATTTACATAAGGAAAAGTTACATAAAGAAAATGTTAACAAACATTACTGACTTCTACGGTTTTAATGTGCTATAGTGGGTCTACTTTATACATCATTATTTGCTAAGCTAATAGAATGTGGACAACATCGTTACTGAAAGAGGAGGCAAATTTCATTCAAATGTGGGTCTACTTTATACATCTTCAAGTCATGCAGTCAAACTTTTTGTTGTTGGTTGCTGCTGCAACTGGTTTCATTCATTTATAAGTGTATTTGAATGCCTGACAGACAGGTTTATATTGCATTTGTGATCTTTACTGCACTGAGAACATGAACAACTTATTTGGCACCTACGGTAGAGAGCGGAGGTGTGCAAAAGGGATTGTGGTTTTAGATCTTTAGGAAATCCTTTTTTTTAATACTCTTATTGTCCTTTGATACAGAGCTGGTGTAACTTGTATATTCTTGTATTGTGATTGCACTTTCTACCGTGGCTGCAGCTTCTGGATGTCCTTTTCTTTTTTGGCACGTGCATGTTAAAATGAGAAGCTGCAAATGATGGGCATAGATTCTATCAGCCAAACAAAATAATTATTTAAAACCTAAATTAACGAATACCAGTGACAAATAAACAACTTTAATAAATGAAGCTATAGCAGGAATAAACCGGCAAGTCTCAAACCAGATAATCAAGAAAAGCGAGAAAAACGTACATGCGAAATATTAAGACGAATCAATCTATACCAACAACAAAACTCCTTTATTTGTTGATTTGAGAAAATAGACTTTTAAAGAATAGGTGCAGGGAATACCAAAAAAAAAACATAACGGGTGAAACGGGTATAATTACATATCTACAATGGGAAATCGTTATTAGCTTCCAAACATATTTACAAACCATAGTAGCATACCTCCTATTTGATTAAAATGAGTAAATTACAATGATATTGCATAAAAAAGTAAAATAATCAACAGGATGCATACCTCGTTATTCTAAAAGGAAATGTTTGTTTCTTCGTGCATACACATATATTTAATGCAGATAACATGCTGAATAGTATACACCGAAATTCCAAAATCACCTGTGACAGATGGGCATAGATTCTATCAGCCAAACAAAATAATTATTTAAAACCTAAATTAACGAATACCAGCGACAAATAAACAACTTTAATAAATGAAGCTATAGCAGGAATAAACCGGCAAGTCTCAAACCAGATAATCAAGAAAAGCGAGAAAAAGGTACACGCGAAATATTAAGACGAATCAATCTATACCAACAACAAAACTCCTTTATTTGTTGATTTGAGAAAATAGACTTTTAAAGAATAGGTGCAGGGAATACCAAAAAAAAACCTAACGGGTGAAACGGGTATAATTACATATCTACAATGGGAAATCGTTATTAGCTTCCAAACATATTTACAAACCATAGTAGCATACCTCCTATTTGATTAAAAAGAGTAAATTACAATGATATTGCATAAAAAAGTAAAATAATCAACAGGATGCATACCTCGTTATTCTAAAAGGAAATGTTTGTTTCTTCGTGCATACACATATATTTAATGCAGATAACATGCTGAATAGTATACACCGAAATTCCAAAATCACCTGTGACACTGATTTTTTTGGTTTCGCACTAACTGTTAAGAGTTTTATTCTATTGGTGATGAGTGCTGCAGTAAAGGCATGCGATAATTTTTTTGCATTAAAAGATGGCAGAAGAGATAACAAAAAACCTAAGGCGTGTGATAAAAATACAAATTTTGTACCTCAAGGGTGCCCAAAGATTAATTGTTTTTTCTTTATCTGTCTGGGGCAAAAGCTTGTGCCTTACACTTTTAAAACTTGCTTTGTTTTTTGCATATTCGTAAATACAGATATATAGAAGCTACAAATCAACAGTATCATGCAGTAACAAACAAAAGCTGGGAAACGGGACAGGATACTGCAAGGAAGTGATTTGCCTCAAACCAGTCATGACAGCATTCTCTTTGGTTTGGGAGTTTTTTTGCAGAATGCCCAAAAAAATAGGATAATTATAATCGCAACAGGATACTAACTATTAGTATTGGGAAAACCAAAAATATCAGACATTCTTTGTTGCTGTTATGGTAACGTTTTGTTTTTCTAGCAAACGTTTTAGGTTTTTTGTGATCTCTTATACCATATTTGAATGGAAAAATTATATCAGTTGCCTTTGCCATACATAAAAAAAAAAATACTTTCATTTATTTTTTACTCAAATAGATCGAAGCTACGTGAAGAGGTAACTGCTAAAAAAACAGATGCATATTGTCATAAGTATATATATAGATACAAAGTTTTAGATTACCTTTTGGGCATCAACTGTATTAATCAACTACAAAACCCATACGCTTATGCATACTGTTGAATTGAGGTACGTATAAAGATTTGGTTGAGGGAAAGGCTGCAAAGTCAGGTAATTTGGATCTCAAACTATGCGTTAGCTGGATTAGAGGTAGTTGTTTCTGCTTGCAAAGGAAACTCGTGAAAAGGAATGCATAGAAAGCCACTTTTTTGCATTCGGTATGGCTGCAATGCGAATAAAATAAAGGCAACAAATCCATAAACTATTAGTATTGACCTTTAGCATGGCTTAATAGGTGAGATGGGTGCCTCGCAAACACTTGTTTCATCAATTGTTTGGTTTTCAACATACTTAGAATTGTCACCTGAGTTTCAAACAACAATGGGTATTAGTATCCACACGATTATGTGTGTTGTTGTGTAAAGGTACGCATGAAGAGTGGTTAAGCGAGATTGTGCAAAGCTGTTTGATTTTCAACATACTTAGAATTCTCACCTGAGTTTCAAACAACGATGGGTGTTAGTATCCACACGCTTATGCGTGCTGTTGTATAAAAGTCTGCATGAAGACCTAGTGAAGCCAGATTCTGCAAAGCCAGCGTATTTGTATCTCCAACTTTACATTAGTTGGATTCGAGGCACATGTTTCTTCCGGCACAGAAATCTACTCAAGAACCGTGAACAGAAAGTGACTTTCTGTAGTTGATATGCCTCGGCTGGCAAGAAAATAAAGGCATTAGTAAAGATCTGTTTGAGGTAACTGCTAAATTGGGCCCTAAAATGCATAGAAATGCAGGGATAAAACATTTTGAAAGCAAATAATGGTAAAAGGCGCAAAGTATTAATAATGACCTTTAGCAGTTGTAAGAATTGCCGTAATGCTTGAGGCGGGTGTGTCGTTAATACCTGTCTGGTGAATTGTTATCCCGGCCATGAAGAAACTGCGACAACAATAAGAGCTGAGATAAGTGATGACCTTTCTTATTTGGAGTGATTTTTAATATAGGCGTTTGTTTGATGCAAGCATTTAAAAAAAATTGCAGTAAAATAGTGCACAAACATCAGAAAGTCTTCGTCCAGCACACTTTAAGGCACTGTATTATACTTTTGATTATAAATTTCCTATGAATAAGCCAGCCAATGATCGTTGTATCACCTGAGCAAAGGAAATGGTTTGACCACGTACACCATAGTCACATTTCTGTATAAACCACAAAAGGCTCATTTAACCAACCTTCAAAAGCAAGACTAATGTAATAATTTGTACCTACAGTTGGATGGCTCAATGAAGTTACTGCTAAAGCAGCATTATCAACAGGATTATAGAAAATAAGGGCCACATTCGACTCTGAATAGAATAAACAGAAGTAAACAACCACTAACCAATCTGGATATACATATTAGACTGTTTCAGTCGATGGCTGCTGAAGAAAGTGTTGCTCAGCGGCATATGTAAGTCGGTTGCAACACAATGACGTTCCAGGCGAAATTGGCGGGCTGTTAGACGCGTCTGTCGTACTGAAATATCAGCTGCTGAGAATTGAAAACACCAAAAAGATAAAGATAAATTCTACATTTCATAAAAAAAAAGAGCATAGAAAATTGTAGCAACTGTAGAAAACAAAATAACCTTTGGAAACACTAAGGGTTGCTGTATTAGCACCTGCACCGCAATGATCTTTCAGCCGAAGTTGCAGGGCTGTCATGCACGCATTTTGTGCAAAAGACAAAGCAATACCTAATAAAGTAATTGGTGCAAAAACTATAAAGGATAAAAGACTAATTTTACCAACCTTGAGAATCAACACTAACGGGATGATCTACATCTGCAGCTGGACAAGGCAATGAACTTGCTGGTAGAGCAGTACCATCAACAGAATGTGCCGAAATGGGAGCCGCATCCGTTGGCACATATGTTCCCCCCCCTAGCGCGTTTACACACAGGTGTGGCTGCATTTTTTTAACAGATATGCAACATGGATGTTTGCTTTTGCCATTAGGAAAATATTTAAAATTAGGACCCTGTGAACAGAGTGAACAAAGTAAACAATCACTAACCAATATGGTATATTCACATTAGATCGTTTCAGTCGATGGCTGCCAAATAAGCTGTTTATCGGTGGGACATCTACGCCGGTTGCATCAGAACGACGCTTCAGTGGAACTTGCGGGGCTATTAGGCGCATATTTGGTAGGCAAATATCATCTAGCGAGAATTGAAAAGACAAAAACATAAACATAAACTCTATATTGCATAAAAAATAATACTACAAGTTCTACCAACTATATAAAAGAAACTAATATTCACAAACAGCAACAGTAAACGTGAAGGAAGGTATGACATTGTGCTTAGTTTGACTTTGCAACGGGGACTTGCCACAATCATCTATACCTACCTCGTAATTCATTATTGGGTTTCGCAAAAGTAGCTTTCTCATATTTTGGGCAAGACGTGTAGCAATTGGTTTCATTCTAGCATTTGGTTTGACACCTAAAAACATCAACGCAGACATGGAAGACCCAGGAAAAAAAAAGATAACCAAAAAACAATTACAAAACTTTATAACTAATCAGTATGCCGAACAACAACATTTTTAAAGAATCATCAACAAACGTATGCAGCCAATGTCACCAAAAGAAGGCCAAAATAACCTAGAGATCAATAAAAAGGTAAAACATGCTTACTTACACAGAAATAGTTATTTACTTCCAAAACAGGAAACAATATATCGCATAAAACCCTAAATAAAATACACAATCATAAAACCACAATACATACTATGAAACAAAAGTGATAGGGCCTAAACAACAGAAACAACCTCAATAGATACTTTACACACGATGAAACTCACCCGTTTTTTTTTTTTTTTTTTTTTTTTTTTATTGGGAAAAAAAGCCGAACATCTAAATCAGATCCAAAAGTGTGGATATAAGCGACCTAATGACTGTGGCAAAAACAAATGGCCTCAAAACAACCACAAACTTAAAAAATTAATAAACACACTATTCATACCACTGTAGTTCCCCTCACAAAGCACTGTAGTTACAAAATAACCCATAAAGTCGGATCGGGAAAGGCAAAAGAACCGCCGGGTAAAGATACCGGGAATAACCATTCCGGATCTCAAGGAAAACGAAGGAATGTGAGTGAAGGGCAACAGTCCCACGACCCAAGAGCAACCCAATGGCTAACCCAAACCCGGGCTGAAACGGGTAGAAACAAAATGTCGGGGGGTCGCGCCATAAATGTATAATAGATATAATATAGTTTTTGGGGACACCGGTCATTCCGAACTGTTTTGTTCCAACACCACAAACCCGTCACAAATTACCCAAAATGCCTAACCCGACACCGATTACCCAAACTGCATGACCTACCCACTTTGCCACCTCCAAATTATAAACACCTCATTTACTACAATTAGAGCAAAATCCACATCTACATACCTGTAACATAGAGATATCATCCTCAAACTCTCAGGGTTCTGAATCATCTAGACCTCTACACAAATAATTACAAATTTTAACATAAGTTTTAAAATGTACTCTCATTTGCATGGTGTACTATGTAAATTAAAAAAAATAAAAAAAAAAAAAAAAAAAAAAAAAAAAAAAAAAAAAAAAAAAAAACCTTCCAGCAGATTCTATTTTTGAGCTTCTTTTCAATAAACCAATCCTTCGAGAACATTTGTTATATCATATACCCGCCTCTCGTCTGCACATGTAACATCAAATTTTCTTAATATTTATCTCATATAAAAAGCACATACACAATATTTGTTCTTCAGAAAGAAACGAAAAAAATGTGCGATTTCAGTTTAAAACAAATGATCTATTTCTTGAAACGATGTGATTAATTACCATTTAATTAGCTTCTTATCAGAAAATGGGTTCATTTTACCATAAAATGTTTTGACAATGATGAAAAATGAAGCGTTACCTCCTAAGGGAAGATATGATATCTATAGTTGCTCCAAACTTGGTGGTTCACTGTTTTGTATCCAAGCCTTATCTAGCTCGAGTGCTAGTTGATAGCTATCCTGTAAAATAGAGACAAAATTTGTTTAATTGTATTCAAAAGGAATCCTAAATTACTTGCATTTAAATCATAACTTACAGTTTTACCTCAATAGCCGTGCAACCTCCTTGACCCAAGTTAGGCTGCATTGCATGAATTGAGTCTCCAAGCAAGGTTACACGACCTTTCCCCATCAAAAACCCATCATCGGAAGCCCTTATTATGAAGCTCAGCATAAATCCTCCATCAGAAACATTCAGGATAAATCCTCCATCAGAAACATTACATCAGAAACACTCCATCAAGAACCCGACACAAGATACCCCACACTAGAAACTCGACACCAGAAACCCGGCATCAGAAACCCGAGAAACATTCCATCAAGAACCTGGCACAAGAAACCCCACAACAGAAACTCGACATCAGAGACTCGACACCAGATACCCGACATCAGAAACCCGACACCAGAAACCCGACACATTAAACCCGACACAGTAAACCCGACATCATAAACACGACATCCTTTATTTTGTGATACGTGTTATAACATGCTTGTTTACATGTAAAACCCCAAAATTAATATAACCCGAAATAACAAAAATGCCCTCAAATTTAAAATTTTGAGAACTTATGAAAATCATATAAATAACATTCATGATACTTAACCTAAATTGATCGTATCCTAAGTTATGTAATGAATTAAGCTACAAATAAAAACATTACGTTATAAGTAAATCACAAAATAAAAATCCTACACTTTAAGCCCTAACTAGTCGATCCATATTATGTGTCCAACACAAAAATTTCGGCCCATGTCTACAAGAAAATAAAGAGATAATTAAGATGTAATTTAGCCCATTAAGAAGATTGATTCATTCCCTAAATACACCAAAATCAACACACGGTTTCTCTAAACCATATACACCGAAAATTTCACAAACCCTAAATCTCCCTCATCACAAAATTCGGCTGCCTCTCCCTTTGCTCTCCTGGTTCGATCAGTTGCTGCAGCCAAGGAATTTCTTGGTGTGTTCTTGTTCCATTCATATCAAGGTAATCTTATTCTCAACACATTTAATCCATTGGAAGTCTTGAACAAACCCTAATCGACCCTTGTTATTTTATTTTTTTGTTGTTTGTCATTCGATCCAAATAAGAAGAAGAAGGAAGGAGAGTTGGTGATTCGTGTGCTCTTGTTCTTGTGTTTTGATCACGCTACGAGGGTAACGTGTATATATTCTTGTTCTATATCATCCTTGTTGATTTTGTTCGTGTTCTTGGTCCTTGTCGAATTATATGAAAAGAACTACACATAAAATAATGATCATGAAATAATAACATTAAAACCCTAATATGTATAATCGACCCATATGAAATTTGTATGTATATGATGAATTTAATTGTTATGAATATGTTAAGATCATGTAATAACCAATTATAATTGTTTTGTAACAAAAACTAAAGATTTGAAATGACAAAACCCTAAATACTTGCATGAAATCATGAGAACTGCTACTGATCTGAAAATTGTCCAACTTTAATCGACTGTATCTAAATTATGTGAACGTGTATTTGGGTGTTTTCAGAGTCTAAAATTAAGTTCAATGAAATATATTTCTTTATAAATTAACCTTGTAATTTTTAGAGGTCGGGAAGGCTACTTTTTTGATTTTTAGAAAGTTAAGTGTCAAACGGAATTCGTATGTCTGGAAAAACAGTCCGTATTTTTTATTTTTCATTTGCAAACCATAACTAATTAGAAGGTTTTCTTTGAACTGATTAATATTGGATATGTCTAGTAGTTACTGGAATTTTTGTAGATTTTTATAAATTTTCTAGAAGGGGTTGAGAATTAATTACTTTTCGGGTGTTTCATCAGATTCGATTCTGGAACATGTTATGGAAATGGATTTTTTCATTCATAACTATACTAGTTAATAAAATCTATAAAAATTAGGTAAAATACTTAAGACACTGAGGTATCTCTGGGAATTTTTGGGAATTTTATTTCGTAGTTCTTATATGTTTCATAAATTATACAAAACGTAACCAGATCCTACTCAGAAACTGTTAAGAGTTTAGAAAACTAAAAAGGGTGTTATGTGTATAATTTTCTAAACAAAAGGGTTTAAATTGTTATTTTTCTAAACTAAGGGGCCTAACTTGTGAATATATGTAACTTTATAATAATTACATTTTATACCCTAATTTTATGATAATTGCATAATAGTCCCTAAATCTATCATAAATACATAATAAACCCAAAAATTTGTGAACCTACCCTAATAACCTTAAACTTATGTAAATATCATTATGAACCCTAAACTACTAATATTGCCACATTTGATACTTTAAACTTAGTAAATGATAACCTTGAATATTCTTAATACGGAAACCTCCTAAATATGGAAACTTACTAATTCGGGAAACCTGCTAAAAAGGGAAAGTATACCCAAAAGAGTAACATAATTAAATTGGACTTAAAGTAATATATGATTATTAATTCGTATAGGTTCCATGAAGCGGGAGTGACCCGGTGTCTCGTGAGTTATCTTTAGTTGTTTTGCTATCGAATAAGGTACAGATATTCTGACCTTCTCACAGGTTTCTCATGAACTCTCTCTCTCTCTCTCTCTCGTCTTCTCTACTCCCTCTCGATCTCTCTGTCTATCTCTCCCTTGATTTTGAACCTTGCTATGCTCCCCTTGATTTGTGAACCTTGCATCCCTATTGTGAACCTTGCATGATCCCCTTGATAAATTGAACCTTGCTATGTTCCCTTGATACTTGATATAATTTGTTTGTCACCTTGTGACATGAATATTCAAATCCTTGGATACCTTGAAGGTTCATTTGATATTATAACTGGATGCGAAAACCTTTCTTAATTATATATGAAAATGTTTTGAGAAAAGCTATTTTAAAACGATGTTGTTGAGCACGATGCGATACCACTTTTAAATGAAATTTTACTAAAAGTTTTATGAAAACTACTTTTAAAGACTATCTTTATGAAAGACTTTACTAAATATCATTTTATGAAAGTCACTTATTGAAAGATTACTTCTAAATACGCGTTTGATATGAAACCTTTGAATTAAATCTTTACTATGAACCTACGAATCATTTGATTATGAACCTTTGCTATGATCTTGATTTGAACCTTGACTTGAACCTTGATATAAACCTTGATATGATATACTTGAAATGGAAACTTGACTTGAACCACTTGATATGAAACTTGAACTTGGACACTTGATACTTGATTTGACCCTTGATCCACAGTTTGAGACTACGAGCCACCACTTGTATACTAGGCATGAGGGTTTCATGTCCTTGTCATTGATGCACCGATGGCATGACTCTAGGGTAGGAGAGTGATGACCTATCCCGTCCCTGACTTGACTTGTTACGTAGAGGAAGTACTTGGCCTACTGGGGCGTATGGATGCATCCTAGATTTGTTACTTGTTTCGATGGATTTATCATGATATTACTTGTTATATACTTGGTGACTGATGGTGTGTGCGATACACGTCTTTCACAGCTTGGGAGTTAGCTACTCCAACCTTTGAGGCATCCCCTCACATTATACTTGGTATCCCGAGGTCACCCCTCTGGATACATGGCTACTTGGTTACTTGATACTTGACTTGATACTTGACTTGATACTTGGCTTGATACTTGACTTGATTGGCTCGTAGTGGATTACTGTTTTCTTTACCTTATAATCTTTTACTTTTTCCCTAACTCTTATTATACCTTGCATTGTTTCCCTTACTTCACTATTCCATTATTACTGCTTGTTACCTCTATATCTGTTCACTGGGCTTTTTAAGCTCAGCCGCATTTCTTTTCCTGCGGCAGGTTTTTGTAAGAAGCTGGGTTATGAGTGGAGAGTACCGTTGGACTTAGAGGACTACACTTTGATAGCTATTTTGAAACAGAGATGACTAGAAGGATTTGCATTTTCAAACTTAGTATTTATCTCTTTGTTCTCTTTTGTAACTTTGTATTTCTTTTGTAACCTTTGAGATTCCTTTGTATTACTAAAGATGTATGCTTGTGTTTGCTTTGATATGTCACCATAATGTGGCACTTCTACCCTTGTCGGGTTGGGGTGTTACAACTTATGGTATCAGAGACCAGGCTGACGACTTGTAATACATAAACCTGGACCTGTGAGTTTTGGACCATTAGGCTTCCACTGTAAGAACATAGGAGAACACCTTGAGAACTTGCTTTAGGATTTCTTAATATGAACTTAAGTTTTGACCAGTGAGGAATGGGTAGACTATAAGGCATTTGTTTAAGTATCATTGCTTCCGCATCACTCTGATTCGTGCCTTGCTTTTGGTTAAAGCCTGTTGAGATCACTTTTGGAGATTGAAAGCTTATGCTTTGCACCACCTAAGATTTGAAACCTAAATAAATCTTAAAGGCATTGAGAATTGCATAGTAATTGCCTGACACTATTTGATCCTTATCTTCAGATTCTGACTCTGACCTCTGATCCTTTTGTTAATCATTTTGATGCCTCTTCGGGCATTCTGAGAATCTCCATGGCGATGACGTACTTGATACATTCTGTGATTTGTCTCTTGCTTTTGATAAGCATCTATGAATCTTCCGACGCTATTTTATTTCGTCTTACCCATCTCTGTCCCTATGAGAAGTCTTGTGGTGTTTAACCACGAGTATAAGAATGTTTTCCCTCTCACTTTTGAACGATAAGATTTGCTATGTTGATCTGTCTTTCTTTGGATAGTTAACTTCAATTTTATTCTAATAAGGGATTGGTTGATTGAGCATTCAAAATATTGACAACTATCCTCCTATGTCTCACCTTTGGCGCTTGAAACAATTTTGAACTCCCTACCATGATTACCGATTGTTAAACTTTTGGCTATCACTATTACTCTGGAGACTCGTGTGTTACTTTCGCGGTTATGAAGTTTTCCTAAAACCCATTTCGTACACCAATGAATGAACCTTATCTTGAGAATTTTTTTTTGGCACCCTGATTTTTCTGAATATGATTCCTGGTTGAACCACCAAGTTTTCCACCGGAGTGTGAAGTAGGATTTGACATGATACCAAGAGATTGTCTAGTCACCAAGCGAAGATGTCTTTCAGATGTGTCCGGGATCATACCAGTTGATTTGAGCAACCGGGAAGAGCAGTAAACGAAGACCAGGAAGTGAGTTTGCTTAAGTGTATCTTCTGGGCGTGTTTCAGTTTCGTTCGCGATGAAGAAGGATGGTGACAGGGGATATGTATTGATTACTGGAAGCTGAACCGTATTGCTGTTAGGAACCATTAATTCTCCACCCTGAAAAGACTATGTATCTGTTCAATTTCAGAGCGCGAAGTTTCCTTCAGATGGAAGTATGAATTGAGGTTATTCTTGGAATCGCCTTCCGTATTCGTAACGACTGCTATGACAGTTAGTGACGCTAATAGTATTAGCTAAAGCTCTGACTGTTTTTTGAATTTGATAAATGATGTTTTCTCGTGATTACTTGGGCAAATGGTCATTGAATGACTTAATAGTACATTCGGAGACGAGGAAGAGCATGAAAATCATTTTTGCACTTTGTTAGAAATTTGACGATCATTTGTGCATTCTGGGAGGTTGATATTTGTTGAGACAACGGTGTTCTTAATTGAGGATATCTCTTTAAATCCCGCAAGTTTTGAAACTATCACCAAGTGGTCAAGACCGATAACAGAGTGGAGAACTGAAATCTTTTGAACTTTGCAGTAGAATTCTGGAAGATGTTTACAACTTGCGTTACCATTGATAAATTTCGTGAACGGAGAGAAACAGTTTAGTTTGAGTGAGAATGGAGTTTTGGAAAAGCTGAAATAGAAATTAGCTTCCATACCTTCAGGCGGAACAAATTTTGGGACATTTCAGAAAGAGACTCGGTTATACTCCCTTGCAGCACAGAAGGTTTTGTGCATGCATCAAGACAACTAGAAACATATCAGAAGAATTACTTCACTGCCTGACCTGGAGTTGACAACAGCGGTGGCTACCCTGAAGAGTGAAGACATTCCTTACAAGGCAGAAGTGTTGGCGATGCAGAAGAAAAAAAAGAGATCTAGTCAAGATGCGAACCTGGAACTGATGAAGACGTGCAGTCTCACTTCCCTATTCATCTTGGTTGTACTAAATGAATTGAGAGCGAAGCAGACTGGATGATGAAGGGATTTTAAAGATCGTGTCAGAAATTCACATTACTCATCACATTCAAGAAGAACTGCAGGAAGCTTGATGAACCAGACACAAGTTCACGACTTGTTTCAACTTCCAGATTGATGGACAAATGAAGACAGATTAACCGGACTTGAAGAGATTGATGTTTTGAATGAACGGATTTTTGAAACAGACCTTTATGTTTGGAAGAATTGATTCTGTGAAGGCCGAAGTTATTGGCGACTAACTTTCACTTCCGTTGACTCACTTAAGCTTCGTTATATAGTAATAAAATCCTCTAATGATTTAAGTTCCCTAGAAGCATTTCAGTTTCGTGTTTATTTTTCGTATGTTCGATGATGGCTTTGTTTTGGGAATTTTGGCGAATTGTGCTTGTGGACGGCGTACCTTACTTCTGCTAGGCAATCTGGGATTCCGATACTCTTGCGAGTAGTTTTGTTTTCCCTCTTGACTATGACATTTGATTTTGTTGACCTCTGACACTGTAGAAGTACTAGGTGGATTAAGATAGGTTGTTTTGCTCACAACTCGAGATAAAGTATGATCATCATGAAGGCATATTTATGTGGTGCTAGTATTATGACGTCTGATCAACGTGATAATACTTACACCATATAACGTGCACTCATTGTGGCCATAGGATATCTTGGGGAGTACCTAAGAAGTTTAGAATTTGATCTCCGTTTGATTATCCGTGATTAGTGAGACTTTAGGTTCATTCTACCTATGCGTATACTCTACCTTCGTTCATTAGATATCTGAATGAGTTTGGACTCTCGTTTTGCATTCCGTTCACCTCAGTATTAAATCTTAAGCTCTTTGTAGAGCTCTCTACTGTTGATACAGTTAATTTGATTTGAAATTTTGTTCGGATTCCATATGAGTTTTCCAGAAGATTCACCTATCATCCATTTTATGTTGCATGGACCTTTTGATCAGAATCAACCTAATTTGTCTCCTTCTGAGGAACTTGAACCCCCCTTGTTTTGATTGAGTCATGAGAAATGATGAACTCAAATAAGTACATTTTATTACCATAATTTATCCTATTTATTTGACTTGTTTCATTATATTATATATGAGAATTGATACGTTAATGTTTACTTTTGTAATTCTCAGGTAAAAACAAGTATTATGTGAAACTTGGCGATTTTGGACTAATTATGGAGCAAAACAAGCAAGATGTTAAGAGTCTACTGAAATGTACAAGATCAAGATCATTCTGCTCCAGATACGCCGCATCATACTTCGTACATACGGCGCATCACTATCAAGATTTCACAAGCTACAATCCAAGACGGCAAAGGACATGCGCCGCATAGAGAAATGGAGTTACGCCGCATCTTAAGGCGGTGTACGAATATTCCTGAATATATTAATCTTGGACCCCACGCGAAGTTAAGTCAATGCGCCGCATCTACTTATCCTATGCGCCGCATCTAACCCTCAGACAGAAACTATAAATACCCCAAAGTCAGACGAATTTCAAGAGCTTAAGTTGGACAGTGCAAGATACCAGACGAATTCAGACGTATTAGCAGCACAAGACACACCTTGAACGAAGATACAAGAGCTGTAAGAAGGTCCTGCATGTATTCAATTCATTAAGTAGTTTTGTTTTATTGTATTAGTACACTTTAATTCATCAGGATTGATGGGCCGATTCCATGTGACTACGGAAAATCATGGGCACCCCTTAAAATTGCTTTCCCATTAATTAAAGTTTATATGTTGATGTCTTTGGTGACTTTTATTAGTGCATTGATAACCTCTGTTTCTAGCTGAGCATTGCTTGGGTCGCCATGCCCTTTCCTCGCCTATTTATTCTATCGTTTCTAGGATAGTGGGATAGACATAAGTGATCATTAAGGGTTTACTCGCCGATAAGATTAGAGCCAACGAGAAAGGGTTAATTATATACACTTCATATAAAACTAGCAATAAAACAAGTGACAAGCTACTTAATTATCAGGACAGGTCTTCTTATTGTCTCATGTATCTATCTGTGTACATGTGTGCTAATCACTGATTCGTGCTCATTAGTTTAGTTTATTATTTAATCATAACCAAACCGTGCCAGTCTCTCAGGCTGAACCCCCCTTGCGTTAGATTAGGTTGTACAGCTAACTTAAGATATTAAAATACTGATTAGAATAACTAGATAATACGTTCCACTCTTAGTGATCGACACTCTACTTACCATTATATTCATACTGACCGGGTACACTGCTCGTTAAAGTGTGTGTTTTATTGATAAGTCGGCTAAATATAAATTTAAAACTTGAGTAGGCATTAATACTGCTAAAACCACAACGACATCACGCGCGCACCAAGTCTTTGGAGCCGCTGCCGTGGATATAAAAGAATTAGAGCAATACACACGCACATCAAGTTTTTGGCGCCGTTGCCGGGGAGTGAATTGTTATTATCTGTTAATTTGATTAGTATTTTAATTAGGTTTTTCTTTTTAATTTTTAGATTCTAACCACTAACCCTGTTATATATTAGATAAATTGCATTCATTGTATTATTTGCATATTTTCTATTTTTGTGTGTTTTTATTTTCTTTAATTTTTGTTTCTTTTCGTTTGTTTTTATTTTATTTTTTTGTTTTTCTTTTTCTATTTTCTTGCATTCTGCTATCGTTGTACTGAGCTGATACAAACGA
Source organism: Artemisia tridentata subsp. tridentata (assembly GCA_021014915.2). Taxonomy (NCBI): domain Eukaryota; kingdom Viridiplantae; phylum Streptophyta; class Magnoliopsida; order Asterales; family Asteraceae; genus Artemisia; species Artemisia tridentata. The sequence continues at coordinate 468,734,171 of CP139507.1, forward strand.
TACGGCGCATCTGTTTTCACAGATACGGCGTATTGCGTATAATTTTTATAAAATACAACGCGTTTAATAAATTCGATACGACGCATCTTTCCCCAAGATACGGCGTATTCTGTTTTTAATAAGAAATTTTTCTAAACCCTAACGCCATACGACGCATCTGTTTTAACAGATACGGCATATTTTCGATTTAAATTAAAAACAGTTTTCGAATTATTAAACAGATACGACGCATCGATTTTTATCGATACGGCGCATCTTCTGACTCAAAAATCTTGTATTTTGAAACGTAACGAAAATACGGCGCATTAGCTTCTGTTAATACGACACATTCAATTTTAATAAATATAATCGATTTTTGATAATTAAACTGATACGGCGCATTCTAATTCTAAGCGGCGTATCTATTTTCTGAATAAAAGTCTGATTAAATTTTAACGATTATAAGATACGGCGTATCCAACTTTTTGGATACGGCGCATCGTCTGCAGATATCAGTAACTTTTATTTTTCGTATTCCGTTTTCGTTGTTAATTTTCTGATATATTACTTTCTTGAACATACCCTACTGATGCTTTTGTGATAGTTTCAGGGAGTGCATGACCAGGAGTTCAACTAAGAACTTGATTAAACCTTTCGAAGATCCTGAACGAGCCCTACATTCGCTTAAAAGGCTTTTCAACACAAAAAGCTTTGAAATTTCAAGTTCATTCGAGCTTGATTATTTTTCTGAAGAGAAAGAGGAAGAAGAAACAGAAACAATGGCGGAAAACACTACTATGGAGGAATACATGAACAAAACCCGTGCTGATTACAGTTCAGGAGTTGCTAGACCAAAGTTTGATGAAAAGTCAAAGTTTGAGTTGAAGGGTCAGTTTCTCAAGGAGCTAAGAGAAAATGCTTTCAGTGGAACAGAACATGAAGATGCTAATGAACATGTTGAAAAGGTCCTCGAGATTGCAGATTTGTTTACTACAGAAGGAGTCTCTGACGATCAACTCATGCTAAGAATCTTTCCAATTTCGCTTAAAGGAGCTGCTAATAAGTGGCTAAGGAATGAACCTGCTAGTTCAATCACAACATGGGAAGATTTGAAGAGCAAATTTCTGAAAAGATATTGTCCACCTGCTAAAACTGCTAAAAAGATGGAGGCTATCAACAGTTTCAAGCAAGAGCCTGATGAAACTCTTTATCAAGCTTGGGAACGATTTAAAGACTTATTGATGAAATGCCCTCAACATTATCTAAGTCCAATGCAGGAGATAATATTGTTCTATCAAGGATTGGACGTGCCTACTAGACAAATCTTGGATGCTAAGGGAGTTGTGCCTCAAATGAGTGCAGCCAATGCTAGAAAAGCTATCCAAGAAGCTGCTGATCATTCTCAAAAATGGCACGACGGAACCTCTACTAGATCTAAGAGCAGCACTAATTTTGACGGGTTTGCTGCTATTCAAGCTCAATTGGATAAAATTAGTAGAGAGATGAAGAAGCGTGATGAAAAAGTTTATGCTGCCCAAGTTGGATGTGAAAAATGCGAAGGACCTCACTACACTAAAGATTGCCCTAATAAGAATGAAAGTGAGACTTTTGAAGAAGCATACTACACACAATTTGGACAACCATTCCGACCTTCAGGAAGATTTAGGGAAGCTACTCCGGGATACTATCAAAAGAACAACTATAATCCCACTTATCAAGAAAGGAGGCAGACTTTAGATGACACTCTAAAGCAAATTATGGCCGATGCTGCTAAAAGACATGAAGAGAACACTGCTATGATCAAAGAAATCCGAGCTTCAACGGATACTATTACAAGAAATCAAGGAGCTTCGATCAAAGCATTGGAACAACAAATAGGACAAATGAGCAAGGTTCTTCAAGAAAGGGGATACGGAAGTTTACCAAGCTCAACTGAAACCAACCCAAGAGATCATGTCAAGGCCATAAGCACCACTGAGGAAGTCACACCTAACATACCTAGAAGATTGATGAATGGTAATGATGCTGCAAAGCCCGAATTTTTCTTTAATTCTTCAATCAATTTAAGGAGGTTACTCAAAGAGAAGACAAAGATTGAAGAGGAGATCAAGGCTACAATGAAAGAAGAGAGCTCTGCAACCGACTTACATGCCTTGCCTCATAAAGAAAAGGACCCAGGAAGTTTTACTTTACCTTGTTTAATTAATGATATATCTTTCAATAATGTGTTAGCTGACTTAGGAGCTAGCGTTAGTGTTATGCCCCTTAAGACATTCACTACCCTAGGACTAGGAAAATTAGCACCAACTAAGTTGCTTATTGAATTGGCTGATAAAACGGTAAAACGGCCTGAAGGGATTGCTGAAAATGTGCTAGTTAAGATTGAGAAGTTTGTTTTCCCCATAGACTTTGTTATATTAGATATGCCCGAGGATGTTAAGATTCCTTTAATCCTTGGAAGACCTTTCTTGTCTACCGCCCATGCTAAGATTGATGTGTTTAAAAGAAAAATCTCATTAAAGGTAGGGAACAATAAACTAGTCTATAAGTGCCAAAATCCTATTAAAAGCATAATTAGAGGCGTCTATGTGCTAGGATTAAGAGAACGTATGGACCTCGATCTAGAAGCTAGGCTTATGGGAGAAACATTGATTCAAAACAACTCAACTAATCCTAATCATGAGAACTTCGAGGAATTTATTGACCTTAATGTACCTACCGAACTTAGGCGCGATATTGTTAATGATTCTGATGATGAGTGGTATGATTGCGAAGTAATTAACAAACGTAGGAGGATAGTTGAGCATACAAATTTGAATAATGATGTGTTTATTGAACTACCATCCCACCTTGCATATTTATGCCTATATAATAATAAGAATTTCCCGTCTATCATTTTGTCATCTCTGCCCGAAAGGGAAAGAACTTTGTTTATACAGATATTAAAGAAGAATGGCGTGGAAATTAAGGACGAGCAAGGAGTGTTCAATATTACTGGACTGGCAATGAGGGAGCGCGATGCTTCCGACTCTTTCAGTGATCGGTATTAAGGAGCTGAACGTGAGTCTAACTTGAAGACTCTGGAATAAAGACAAGTGCTGACCGGGAGACAACCCGGAAAATTTTTACTTTTCTGTTCTGTGTCGAGTCAGTCAGACCTGCAGAAGATACGGCGCATCTCCATCATAAGATGCGACGCATCGCCTGCACTGGTCATATCTTATTTAATTTTCTGCATTTTTATTTTCGACTTTAAAACTTTCTGTCAGTTTATTTTAATGCGGCGCATCCCTGGTTAAGGATACGACGCATCTTTTATTCTGATTCGTATTTATTCCAGGCTCGATACGGCGTATCTTTTTCCATAAGATACGCGTATCGACTGACCTGATGATTTTCATTTTAATTTTTTTTATGTTTTATTTTTACTAACTACTAATGTATTATGCAAGTTTGAACCTTCTTAACTCAGGTGTGTTAAAGTCTGAATGGTATTATAGATTCCTGCATTCTTGTGGATACATCATTTTTGAAGCTTAAACGTTCTCATCCACAAGAAAGTTGATTTTTGCTCTTATACGAATAATGGAGGATCATACCGAGCAAATCTCAGGGGAGTTTTTCTGTTCTAATTCTTTTATTTTCCAGTTTTTAACCTTTGATACAAACAACGAGGACGTTGTTTAACTTAAGTGGGGGGATTGGAGAATTAGAACACTTACTTGTCCTAAACTTTTTCAAAATATGCTTAAAATGCGCTTAATATATCAAAATTTAAAATTTTTTAGCATGTTTTTGTTTAAAGTCTAAATTACATAGCTGCACACATAACATTATTTTCAAAAATTGTGAACTTTTCAAAATTCACAAATCTATGAGTGTGCCGGTGACTTGTAAACTTTAGAACTTGGCTTGTATACTATTCAAGACCACCATAATAAGTATTATCTATATAATTGGAATGACTTGTCTAAATTGGTAAATTTCTAGGATTACACCCAAATAGGCTTTATATGTTATGTGCTATTAACTAACTACACTGGTTAGTTAACCCCCGTATAAACCCTTTTGTTACTCTCACTTTTAGAGTAAGATACCCCTAGAAAAACACTCAGAGCCATTCCTTTCGTTTCTTACACCTTTGTTATAATGTTTCGTTACACCCTTACACCTTAGCCTACCCTGTAGATTAAAATCCGTGGTTGGTTAATTGCTTTAGGCAAAGTGTGTTTCCTTACATTACCTGTGTTCGCGTGCGTAATTCATTATATTTGGTTGAGTCGGGAAATTGCACAATGCAATTGGTATGAAAGTAAATATTGTATATCTTTGAGTTTATTTTTCGTGTGTTTACTACTTTCGCTATTACAGTTATTTCTGAAAGTATTAAGAGTATGGAAAAATTATCCGGAAAAATAGTGATAGTAAAGTTGTGAAATTTTACACATATTTGTTGATGTCAAAAAAAAAAAAAAAAAATGAAAAAAATAGAACAGAAAAAGAAAAAAGTTGGAAGTTTGTTTTAACCAACTTATGTAAAGTTTTGTATTAAGTGGTCGATATCACCACTATTTGTTATATATTATATTTATGGATTGAATGGGAGTTGGCCGTTATGGGAACGCCAACTAGGATTATTCTTTGATTGAGATCTTGTTGAGTATAATTCGTGTCTACCTAAAGTGTGTGTTTCAAGTGTTAAAGCGTGAGTTATTCAATGATATGAGTCTTATTCATGGGATGGTTGGGAAAGTAATTTACCACACTTAGGATTTTAATTTATCCGTTTTGTTTATTTTTCATTTTACACCAATCTGTATCCCAAATATTATCCATACCCTATATCATTCTTTTTCCAAACCTTTGATTTATTGAGATTAGGGATTTGAGCAATCTTAAGTATCGTAGTCGTGGATTCGGCTATGTATTTATGATTTTGTCGCTCTTTTTGATATAATATTATTGGTAAAGATTACTTGGTCCTATCTTTAGCCCATTCGAGTTAAGGATTTGAGCAATTGCAAGTATCGTGGTCGTGGATTCGATCATGTATTTGTGATTTTGTCGCCTTTTCTGGAATGTGAGATCGATAGAGATTAAGAAGAATGATTAACCCTTAACCAACAAACCCTTTTTACCGCGTTATACTTGTTATTCCTTGGCTTTAGTGAGGGAGATGCGTATACTTGCCAAGCTTATGATAGAATATTCGTCACGACTGGACAGTTAAACGATTAGATTTGCTTTTATCGAAATATTTTATTTTATTTCTAATTCGTTAAGTGTTTGGTTGTGCAATTATGACAAACGAATACATGCTTAAATATAAAAATAAATCCTAATATCTTTTAGGATACATTTTCATAAGATTTATTCTAAGGTTTACTTGGGGACAAGTAAAGTTCAAGTGGGGGGATATTTGATGAACTCAAATAGGTACATTTTATTACCATCATTTATCCTATTTATTTGACTTGTTTCATTATATTATATATGATAATTGATACGTTAATGTTTACTTTTGTAATTCTCAGGTAAAAACAAGTATTATGTGAAACTTGGCGATTTTGGACTAATTATGGAGCAAAACAAGCAAGATGTTAAGAGTCTACTGAAATGTACAAGATCAAGATCATTATGCTCCAGATACGCCGCATCATACTTCGTACATACGGCGCATCACTATCAAGATTTCACAAGTTACAATCCAAGACAGCAAAGGACATGCGCCGCATAGAGAAATGGAGTTACGCCGCATCTTAAGGCGGTGTACGAATATTCCTGAATATATTAATCTTGGACCCCACGCGAAGTTAAGTCAATGCGCCGCATCTACTTATCCTATGCGCCGCATCTAACCCTCAGACAGAAACTATAAATACCCCAAGGTCAGACGAATTTCAAGAGCTTAAGTTGGACAGTGCAAGATACCAGACGAAGTCAGACGTATTAGCAGCACAAGACACACCTTGAACGAAGATACAAGAGCTGTAAGAAGGTCCTGCATGTATTCAATTCATTAAGTAGTTTTGTTTTATTGTATTAGTACACTTTAATTCATCAGGATTGATGGGCCGATTCCATGTGACTACGGAAAATCATGGGCACCCCTTAAAATTGCTTTCCCATTAATTAAAGTTTATATGTTGATGTCTTTGGTGACTTTTATTAGTGCATTGATAACCTCTGTGTCTAGCTGAGCATTGCTTGGGTCGCCATGCCCCTTCCTCGCCTATTTATTCTATCGTTTCTAGGATAGTGGGATAGGCATAAGTGATCATTAAGGGTTTACTCGCCGATAAGATTAGAGCCAGCGAGAAAGGGTTAATTATATACACTTCATATAAAACTAGCAATAAAACAAGTGACAAGCTACTTAATTATCAGGACAGGTCTTCTTATTGTCTCATGTATCTATCTGTGTACGTGTGTGCTAATCGCTAATTCGTACTCATTAGTTTAGTTTATTATTTAATCATAACCAAACCGTGCCAGTCTCTTAGGCTGAACCCCCCCTTGCGTTAGATTAAGTTGTACAGCTAACTTAAGATATTAAAATACTGATTAGAATAACTAGATAATACGTTCCACTCTTAGTGATCGACACTCTACTTACCATTATATTCATACTGACCGGGTACACTGCTCGTTAAAGTGTGTGTTTTATTGATAAGTCGGCTAAATATAAATTTAAAACTTGAGTAGGCATTAATACTGCTAAAACCACAATGACATCACGCGCGCACCAAGTCTTTGGAGTCGCTGCCGTGGATATAAAAGAATTAGAGCAATACACACGCACATCAAGAAACTATTTGGTTTTAAGATCCTTTTTGGAAGAACCTCCCTGGGCGTGAGAATGTTTGTGACGATCTTTTGCGAATTGCTATGACTTCGTCTAACTTTGCGACTTCAAATTTCGAGGACGAAATTTTTTTTAGAGGGGAAGAAGTTGTAAAACCCCAAAATTAATATAACCCGAAATGACAAAAATGCCCTCAAATTTAAAATTTTGAGAACTTATGAAAATCATATAAATAACATTCATGATACTTAACCTAAATTGATTGTATCCTAAGTTATGTAACGAATTAAGCTACAAATAAAAACATTACGTTATAAGTAAATCACAAAATAAAAATCCTACACTTTAAGCCCTAACTAGTCGATCCATATTATGTGTCTGATGAGTGTCTAAATACTCATCATTTCTATCACATTTTATCTGCAAAAACATTTAAAAACATGCAGATATGCTTCAAAATACAGAAAATATCATAAAATGTGTTTTTATATGATTCAGGAACAAAAAGATTGAAAACAAGTGAAAAACATACAAAGTTCACAAAATTGTCATTTTCAGTCCCTGAAGTTTCACAAATTGGCAGAATTAGTCCCTGAAGGTTTAAAATGAAAGAAAAGTCAACTTTAGTCCTTGGGATATCAAACATGTTCACTTTTAGTCCCTGGATGAAAGTTTTCTAAAAATGGCAACTTTTACCCCTCAAGTTTCAAAATTGGCAAAACTAGTCCTCGGGTATTTAAAAATTGGAATTTATCAAATATAACCCTTGTACTATTCAGAATTGGCAAAATAGACCCTTTTGATAACTTTTGGGATATTACACTTTCACCCCTTCATCTTTCATGAAATTACAAAAATAGTCCTTGTGCAATACTAACCAAACCGAATCCTATAAACACTAAACCCAGCAGCAAACTAAACCCAACCCAATCCATCCTAATTACTACCCCAAGCCCAAAATAATAAAACCCAAATCCAAACCCCAGCCCAAATAATCAACCCAGCCCACACAACTAACCAAACCCGACCCAACCCTTTAAACTAATATCGGGGTCAAACCCAAGTCAAACACTCCTTCTTTCCAACTTGCCCGCCAATACCACCACACCCACAGTATTTCTCTGCCAAACCACTCCACCATCCACCCTTATCTCTGCCATTTTCCCCCTCCTCCAATGATAACACTCCACCCTCTAATCCCATGTGCTCAGAAGAATCCAAATTCCCACTTGCCACGTTTCCCGCCAAAAATCCCATGAACGGCCAAGATGGAATTAAGCTTATTTGAATGGTAGGATTTAATCGGTTTTGATCAAGGAAGCTTTTGGAAAGCCTATTTAAAGAAATGAAGATGCAGAGAGAAGGTTGTCAGTAGTTTAAGACCACCATTAGTGTAGAAAAGTAGTTAATGTTTATTTGAGTTTCAAAATTAGTTTCAGTTGTAATTCTAGTTTAAATTGGCTCAGTTATCTTTATGTTCTCAAGCTTTGTACTCAATCTCAATTTTAAATAAAAGTTCAAGTGTTCCTGTTTAATTCGAATCAAGTTTAATGTTGATCATATAGCTTATTATCTGTTTCTATAAGCTCATATAAGCTTATATAGCTTAGTGTGAGCTTATCTAGTTCAATTAGTTCTGTTCTAAAGAAAAACCAAGAAAGTCAACTAAAGTCAAAATTTCAAGCAAATAAGCAATTGGGTGGAGTTATGGTGGAGAGGATAAGCTGAGCAAGGTTTTAGCTTGGTAAGTGACAAACAAAGTTAAGCTCTGATCAGTTTCCCCTGTTTCATAAGCTTCTCAGTTGTAAGCTATTTTATTGACTTTTGCATTTATTTCATTATTACTGTACTAGTACTTATTGTTAGCTTATTATAATAGTTATATGCTTATTATTAGTTTATGATTGCATTTCATCTATTTTATCAGTCTTAAAAAGCTCTTGTCTTTATTTTGCTTTAAAAAAACTCATAAAAGCCAAAAATAGCTAATAATAGCATAACTTATTTTACTGCTTATTTATGTTTTGAAAGTTGTTTAATATAGTTTAAATAAGTCAATTATTCAGTAATTACAAGAAATTATAAGATCCTTCTGCCTGTTCTAGTTTAAAATCCACACAAGATACTTTAAAAGGGTGTTTGGCTTAAACCTGTTTTAGACCAAATACTCTCTATACTGTTCATTGACCATAAGCTATAGTTTAGTTGAGCTTATTTGAGGTTATAGAAGTTGTTCTCACTAGGACTTAAGCTGTTTTGAATGTTTTGAGTAGTTGGTATCAATAGGTGATTTTTCATAAGCTCTACTGCCATAATAAGCTCAGTATAAGCTTGAGCTTATTTATTGCTATTTTCCTGTCACTTAGGGCCTTTTAAGTCAGTGTGCAAGAGTAGGATAGGATTGATCAAAAATTGCAAAATTTAGGAACCAAAAACTCACTCTGCTGCATCAGTGTATACTGAGCAGATTTGAGTTCTTCAAGCATCTGATCTTGCCTCTAATTGGGGTTCAATTGGTGTGTTTAATTTGGGGCTTTTGGTATTTTTGGGTAGCCAGTAGTACTACCTAGGCTTTGCCCCCAAAATTCCCCATTTTTATGCTTATTTGAATTGCTTATTCTGATCTGCAAGTTGGGGCCTTATCCAGAATTTTCTGCATAATTATTGAACCTGCCAATGTGCTTATCTTGCTTATTACTTGTACTTATTTGTATTTTTAAGTTGTTTTATGCTTAATATAGTTGTTTAATCTTGTTCTGAGCCTTTGGTTATTTTTCTAGCTTTTTGGCTTATTTTTGGGCTTATTTGCTAACTGCTTATCTGCCCAAATCAGCTGATTAGGCTTAGATAACTTCTGATTTTATTTTTCCTAGCTTTTAATTTATATTTTAGACTTATCCTAAATTTTTCTGATTTTTCATAAGTCATTTAATATTTTTAATCTTTTTAATTAATTTATAATAGTAATTAAATCATAATAAATAGAATAATAATCAGAAAAATATAATTTTAATTTTCAAAATTTTATTTTATTAAGTAGAATCTAGGAAAAATATAATAATATTTTTAGACCTTAAGAAAAATAAAATAGAAAATAAGTGATAGCTTCTATTTAATAGATTTTATCTTTTTAAATTTTTAATTAAGCACTTTTCATTTTTATAATTTTCTTAGCTTCTTTTTACCTAATGATATTTATAGAAAAAGTTTTAGATTTTTCTTTGTTCATTTAGTATTTATTATAAATTAAAAGAGTTTAAAAAGTAATTAAATAATAAATAATTAATAATAATTAAATATATAGTGTAAAAAATATAATTTTAGTTTTAAAAAAAGTTTTAAATAATTTTACATTTGTAATATTAGATTTCATAATATTTCAGTTTTTGTCCCATTTTAGATTTCCCATTACGCGTTTTCAGTTTAATTAACTCGCGTTTAATTTTCTTTTGTATATTTGTTTTTCATATATCAATTAGAATTAATCAGAAAAGCAAAAATCCATTCCTAATCATCTGTCACTCTAATCCAAAGCTTTCCACAGTTTGCCCATTCATACCTCGTTGGGAAACGATCCGGTTAATCACTTACCTGGTTTCACACTACACACGAACGTGAGTTTTTGCAAGTATCCTTTTTCACAAAGGGGTGATTTGTATTTATTCACGTGTATCCGTCGTTGCATAATATTTATATACGTTTTCGCATGGATCAAATTTTGGCGCCGCTGCCGGGGAGGTGTGTTGCGACAATATTGTGTAGAGTTTTAGCGATTAGTGATTTGAGATCCTTCTTCCAGAAGTTCCTATTTCCCATAAACCAATATAAAAATACAAAAATATTTTTCTTTTCTTTTCTATATATATTATCATATAAAAAATAAAACACCAAAAACATTTTCCGTTTTCTTTGTTTAATAATAACAACAATAAAATTTACCATCGAGAACCAAGACAGAGTACTACCTAACTGGGGGTACGACCATAATAAGTTCTCAAACATCAGATTTAAAACTTTCCTTTGTGTCGCTTGCGAATTCGGCTCACCTTTGATTGATAAACAAACTATAACGGAGGTTTAAGGATAGTTTGACATTAAATTGTCGAACTGAAAGAAGCGGGTTTTTAAGGAGCATTAATTGCCCACCTTTGCTTCTCCGCCACTCTGTGCATTTTTCAGTCAGAGAGCTACCGTACGCTGGTTGATTTAAGGTTTAAGTTCCTTGTGTTTTGCTTTGATCTTGTTGAAAACCAAAAACTCAAAAATATTCATCTTTACCCTCTTACCCTTTTTGATTCTTTATCCCTTTATCCTCTTAAACCGTTTGATTCTATCTTCTTAAACCTCCTTAATATTTAATTCTCATGTCGTCACGGGGCTATCACTGTTGTGATTGTAAAGGTCCACTGGATGATAATAATCGTTGTTCCAAGTGTAAGTGTGAGCAGTGTGGAGAGCATGCACCAAAAGGATTTTGTTATTGGTGTGAAGTAGCCCGCAAAAGAGAGCTTAATTCCATCATTAATTCCATCAAAAGTTTTTCCGAACGCCCTCCACAACCCCAGCCATCTTCACTCACTCAGCTTAATTGTTGTATGTGTGAAAATCCGTTGGGGGATGATTCACAGTGTAAACAATGTTTTTGCACTTATCAATCCGCCACACTTGACTATCCAGATTTTCACAACGATTTCAGTACCCCTTCTCAGGATTCATTTTGGCAAGAGCCGTCTAATCAAAACTTCAATGATACATCATTTCAAAATATGCCAAATGATCCTTGTGAGTATTGTGGAGGTCCACACCCAAGTTTTGATTGTCAAGCAGGAAATACGTCTGTCTATGAACAAGATTCATGTAATCAAAACTTCGGGTATGACCAATATCCATATGATTCACCGAATCAGTCACAGCAAATGTATTGTTGTGAGTACTGTGGTGGTCCATATTATGAATCCGATTGTCAAACAAGGACCCCGCTTGTCTATGAGCATGTCCCTTGTAACAATTACGACTATTCTTGTCATGACCAGCCTCCACAGTATCAAATGATTCAACCTCAGCCATCTCCTTTTGAAAAATCTTTTGAAAATGTATTCCAAAAACTCCAAAATGTGATGGATACACTTAATGATTTGGCTGTTAAAAATGCCCAAGAAGATCCTCATCAGAAAACCATTGGAGAGCTTCTAGCTGAAGACGAACAAACAGCTAGAATGAGTTCCAAATATCGTCAAACTTTCATTTGCGATGACGATGATGAAGATTCTATGTGGGAAGTTTGCGAGAATTCATCAGCTGCAATTATACCTGTCCAGAAAAGGCAGGAAGACAAGACTATTGCAGAATTGCTAGCCGACGAGTAAATGAAAGCCATTTATGCTAGCAATATTGATGAGGAGGACGACGAGGAGAGTATTATTCCTTTGGGTGGCATAATTTCTCAACTCCCTCAGTCTATTGCACTCCCATCATTCTTTCCAACTTTGGACCCCAAGGACTCTCTTATTATGGGGGATGAGCCTATTAGCACTATTCCTGAAAAGGAATCGGACGAATTCATAAAGTCTAGTGCTGAGAACCTTATCCCAATCCCAAGTGAGTCTGAGGATATTTCCGACAGTGAAAGTGATGATTCTTTTCGTAGTGATCATTCTCTTGACACTACTGATGATTTTTCCGGGACGTTTTCTAACCCTCTTTTCAATGATTCTTTCGGGATTTTCTCTAATCCCCTTTTCAATTCAAATGATGATTTTTCCTCTAGTGATGATGAATCACTTTCTGATGAGGAATTTCAAAATGAAAGTCTCAAAGTCCATTCAAATTCTCTTTTTGAATTCGATGATGAGTGCTTTTCTATCAAAATAAATCCTCTCTTTGATGAAGAGTTAGAAAACGATGAGGTCAAGGACTCCATTATCCATAAACTTGATGATGTGACCTCAACTCTTAATCCTGATCTTTCTCCGACATATGTGTCAATTCCTTCTGAGGATCGCCATTATATTGACTTCACATATGTCGTTCGAGTTTTTCTACCTTTCTGTCCTTATAAGGTAGCTTGTCCTTTCCCTCACTCGTTTGGGAATGAGAACAAAGTTTTTGACCCCGGCATTTTCATTTACCATTTGTGAGCCGGGTCTGTGTATATCTTATTGGATTGGAACTTTCAAGTACTTCAGTGTTTATCCAAACATCTTGAACGAAAGTTCGATGGAGATTTTTTGTTCCACATGCTTCCCCAAGAACCAATGAATGCGGGGTCGAGTCAAGCTAAGTGACTCGGTGAACAAAAATATTAGCACACCATATGGGTTTTCACCCATATTTCTGTATTCTTTCTCTTTTCTAACACCCAAGTGTGGGGGAGATGCCCCACATGTTGTATATATGTACATTTGCTATGCAAAAAAAAAAAAAAAGTGTGTGTATATAAAATAATGGCTGTTAGTATTTCCTTTTCACGTTCTAAGTGTTGGTTTAACAGCAGGTACTTTGAATATTGAGGGCAATATTCAGTTCTAAGTGTGGGGGGGAATTCTAGCGAATTTGATCATATGTACCATCTAGTACCCCTATTTTTGGCCAAAATTTAAAAAAAAAAAAAAATTCTCTCACTTAAAACGCAATAAATGGTTATCAGTCCACCATGTCTAACCCACATAAGGATTGGCTAATCCGAGAGCAAACGGCTCTTGGTAAATATGTCTCAAATCCGTTCATGGCTTACAATTTGCCTAAAATTGTATGGTATTCGACTCACCATATCTTTATAAGTGAAGAGTTGGCTAGCCCGCAAGGTTATGGCTTGTGGTAAAGGCATTGGAAAACCATGATTGGTAATCAGCTCACCAAAGATAATAACTGTATTTTATCTAAGAGTTGGCTAGTCCAGAAGCAAATGGCTTTTGGTAAAGACAAATCAAATCCGTTGACAGCTTATGATTTGCTCAAAATCATTTGGTTATCATTGTACCAAAGTATCATATACTAAAACATTGGCTACTCCAGAAGTAATGGCTTTTGGTAAAGAGATAAAATCCATTAAATTTTCATAAAAGATTGCTAGGGACTAGCAATAGTTTAGTGTGGGGGATTGATGAGTGTCTAAATACTCATCATTTCTATCACATTTTATCTGCAAAAACATTTAAAAACATGCAGATATGCTTCAAAATACAGAAAATATCATAAAATGTGTTTTTATATGATTCAGGAACAAAAAGATTGAAAACAAGTGAAAAACATGCAAAGTTCACAAAATTGTCATTTTCAGTCCCTGAAGTTTCACAAATTGGCAAAATTAGTCCCTGAAGGTTTAAAATGAAAGAAAAGTCAACTTTAGTCCTTGGGATATCAAACATGTTCACTTTTAGTCCCTGGATGAAAGTTTTCTAAAAATGGCAACTTTTACCCCTCAAGTTTCAAAATTGGCAAAACTAGTCCTCGGGTATTTAAAAATTGGAATTTATCAAATATAACCCTTGTACTATTCAGAATTGGCAAAATAGACCCTTTTGATAACTTTTGGGATATTACACTTTCACCCCTTCATCTTTCATGAAATTACAAAAATGGTCCTTGTGCAATACTAACCAAACCGAATCCTAAAAACACTAAACCCAGCAGCAAACTAAACTGATGCGTGGTTTTGCGACCTTACAACAGGTTTTACCTCTCGAGGGATCTCAAGAGGCTTACAACCCCACCAGGCAGTGTACCTGACCGATGTAGTATAGTGTAGTGGTAAGTACGGGGGATTGATCGTTCTCCACAGGGAATAGTGTTCGTTAGGTATGAAAAATTACTTTAATAGGTCTAAGGGTGAGAGAAGATTCTTTTTATGTTTTTTATATTTTTATGAAAGCAAGTAAAATCTCGGGTTTGAAAGAGTGGGCGGAATTAGTTGCTAGTCAACTAACCCAAATTACTACGAATGCAAATAAAATAAAATAACAAAAATGAAAATGTTGGTGAAAACTTATGTGGAGGGAAATGTGTTTACTTAGATTTCCTTACTCCCTAACTATCTTTTACCGGTTGATTAGTGTGTATTAGTCGCGTGGATGACGGGTGTATTCCTTAATACCATTCGTGGGTGGCGTACGTACTTCCCCAACTCTACAAGCTCCTACTTCACTCCTATGTCGAGCCGGCTAGGAAGCTCCTAACATGGGATCACTAGAATTCGCTTGTGCATTAAATACAACCATAAAAACCTTTAGTACGCATTGGTTCAAGTTTCTTAAGATGTTCAAGCAAGTTACCGAATAGGAAGTTAGCCAGTTTTCTTAAGCCTAACATAGATGAACAATCATCCAATACAACTAACAACACACTAATAACCAATAATCAATAGCTAGGTTTCATTAGATCTAAGCAAACACAAGATAAATCTAGCCTAACATGTTAAACAAAAGACAAGAATAAGATAGAATCAAACAACACATAGACATATTGAATGATTAATTGATAACTTATCTTCAATGTAACATGGAAGATCTCAAGGCAAAAAGCCTTGAAAGAGCTGCCAAATTCGTCCTAGGGTTTTCACACACAAAGTTCCCCAATAAGTTCCACACTAATGACAAAGAATTGCAAAACTATATATAGATTTTTGGATCTGACGGCGTCACGTTATGGAGTGTGACGCCGTCACCTCGCCGCTTTTAGGGTTCTCGGATGACCTTCTTGACGCCGTCCCTCTTTAGCTCTCCAAAATCCGTTCTGGCTTATCAAGGCTTGACGCCGTCAGACTATGAACGTGACGCCGTCCCTCTTTGAATTATAACGTGACGACCTTGATCAGATTAAAGCGTGACGCCGTCAGAATTCCCATGCAATTTTCACTGGCTTATCATGAGTAAATTTCACATCCACCACTTTTGCCAAGCCATGACGCCGTCCAGGGTTAATCCTGACGCCGTCAAAGGTAACTTCCAGCAAGATTTTGAGACTTTGTCGTTTTCTTCACTTTTATGCTCCAAAAACGTCCAAAATGCTTCCTTTTCCAGATTTCTCCTCAAAAGTACCTAAAATGACAAAAGGAACGATTTAGGGCAATATTTGATCAAATAAATACGATTTAGGGCTTAAATGACCCCTTAAAAGCGGTACACTTTTCGCTTCATCAAATACCCTTACACTTGAGATTTGCTTGTCCTCAAGCAAATGCGCTTTTATTCTAATCAAAATACAAGTTAGGGGTCATTTAATGCTAACATAAAAGTAATTACAACAAATATTCGTTCCACTTTAATCATAATAAGCACGGAGATTATAAACTAGCACCTCACAAGTAGTGTTTAGATACTCACATCTCTCAAGTGTCATCAAAATAAATCTCATAAATGAAAACGGATAATATCTCTCACTACCTGTCATAGCAAATAGATTACCATAGGCTTGGGAAAGGATCGAAAACCTCCTCCACTCGGCGTAAGCACCAAAGATAAACTATCAAAGAGGGATTTTAAATGGGTTATAACGTTAGGTGTAGGGAAAAGGAAAACACGGTTTTGTTGGATAAGGGATATTTTACTGGTGGCGAGTTAAAGATCTTGATCAATTACATGTACTATACAATGTTGCTAAGCCAAGACTCGACTCAATCTTAAGCTAATGAAAGAAAATAACAAAAACATAATATAAACATAAAATAAAACGGGATGGTAGTCCGTATGTTTTTTCTACTTTTCTTTTTCTCATTTTTTTTGTATTTTTCTTTATTTTTTCGATTTTTTTTTTTTTTTTTTTTTTTTTTTTTTTTTTTTTTTTTTTGCATACACTTTTGCCCTACCATCCAAAATAATATATCATAGGGGCATTGCATTCCCCTTACACTTGAACTTTTACATAACTTTACAAATAACTATTCTAATGACTCGAATTAAGATAATTGAAAAACTTGGAGTACTTTTAAAATATTTAGCACATATGGGGGTAATAAATGATGATCTTCCCCATTACTCCATTACACTAGTACTTTACCCATGAGTCCCAATCGTCCCAAAACAATATGTACAAGGATATGACTCGACTTAGCAACCATGTAATCAACTAGATAATTAACTTGGGTTTAAACAAATGTTGTAACAATAATGCACTAAAAATGAGTGCATACAAGGTAGGCTAAGGCGATTTGGGTGTACATTTTAGTGGGGTGTAACAAATTCTTCCTTTAAGTAAAATGCTTAAAGGTTGAAACGAAAAGATAGGCTCTGAGGGGTGTACTAGGGGTATCGTGTACTAAAAATGAGTACAACGCAAAGGGTGTGGGAGAATTACTTGACCAATGTAGCCAATGTAAATATAACAAAAACACAGGTGTAAAACAATGGGTGAATCCTAATGCCTCTTATCATGTAGTAAATCTAACTACACGAATGTAGTCTCACTTGTGGCCTCGGAATGGTCCTAACGCAAGTTCTAGAATCTAAGTGCTACCGGTACACACATCATAGCATAAATGCTTTTCCTACCAATTCTAGGGGCGAACCTCACATATTTGGGGGTGGAAAATTTTTTAGTGGTACGGTTTTTGTGCTAGTCATATAACTCCTATCCGTGAGACGCTCATTAAGATCAAATTTTCACTCCTATATGTTGTAAAAAATTTTAAATTTGGCACTAAAATTACCCTAACAGGTATTTATCTCAGTTTTATTACACATCTACCATCAAACAAACAAAAATCAAGCGCACTTGTATTCTCAAAAAATCGTATTTTTACCCCCCTTACACTTAAGATGAACATTGTCCCCAATGTTCAAATAACAAGATGTAAAAGTATAAAGTAAAAGAATGAAATCAAATACTCCCCTGATTCGTCCGGTGGATAATGAAGTAACACGGTTAGATCTTCTTCCAAAGAGAATGTTGAAGCTCCATGACTAATGCATCGCCATAAGCTTGATCCAAAAATATTTCCTTGTCCAAAATAACCTGTTAAACCTGAGAAAACAAACACGAAAACCTGCATAACATCGGCGGGATAAATCTATATATAAGGATATAATGCTTGTGGAATGATAATTTTGCAGATTCCTGGAGATTATAAGTTATAGATTTAATAAAAACTTTTTATGAAAACAAAACTTTCAAAAATTTTCAGAAAATTAAACCTGACGCCGTCAGGTTGTAACTCCTGACGCCGTCAGAAATGATCTGACAGAATTCTCATGTTACGTTTCCGGAAAAATTTTGGAAAAACCTATACCTTACTTCCTGGAATTCCTGCAAAACTTCATTATGACTCGATACAAGCATTTGACTCAAACAAATACTAATATGTATGTTAATTTATTATTATTATGATTCATGTTCATTTGTGTTCTAATAAACTGATTTAGATTCGCCTTACACTTAACTTTTGCAAAATACCTTTATATGTAGTTAAGACGAAGTTAAAAACAAAATAAAGCATTTTCACAAATTACTTTTGAACATGAATCAATAATAATAAAACTTAAACACACATACGGAAGCAAATAAAATCAAACAAACAAATAAATGAACACACAAAGCAAATAAAGTAAGCAATCAAATAAGGCTTGCATGCAATAAATAAAATCAATGTAACAAATGTTTAAAGGCCAACAGAGGCCTTATCCTAAATTATTACAGACCCAATTGTTCTAAATCATACAACCATAATTTCAATTGTTCAAATATCAAAACATCAAATTAAAGCATCACTGGGGTGGGGGACCTTGGCGATAGTCATAGTCAGGAGGGAGGTGCCCGTAGTACCCATATGGTGGGTAATCCTGCTCACGACCCGGGAAAGGGTCAATCTGCAGATGTGGGTCCAACTGATCACGTGTAGATAGATGCTGCATCTGACGAACCGTGTGATCATACATCCAGTCGAACCTCTCGTCCACCCTGGTCCTCCAAGTATCAACCTGGCCCATCCAGGTCCCCTGGTGAGCCTGCCAATCCCCCCTGCTCATGTGCCGGTAGTAATCAGCTGTACCGGCCTCATAACCCCCATGCTGCTGCTGCTGCTGCTGTGGCTCCTCCTCCTCATCATCCTCATCACCAGCATCCTCATCACCGCCTGGATGATACCACATAAAGGTCCCATCATGCATCTCCATAACCACATCCATCTGCTTCAGGGACCTCACCTTCACCGTCCTGCATGCATCACCACTCAAATACCTCATGACCTCGGGCCTGAGGACTCCATACGATCGGGCCAGCCGGGTGATAAACATCCCACCATAAATCCTGTCTCCTTCCCTTTCCCCCACTCCACCATGCAGAAAGCTAGCAACCCAAAATGGGATGTTGCAGTAAACCTCATTAGAATAAATGGTGTACAGGTAGAAGAGATCAGAAGCAGTGACACGGTGGTGAGAGCTGTGACGCCCTGTCAAGCTGTAGGTGAGGCATCTATGAGTCAACCGAACTCTAGGCTCCCTGATCTGAGATGCCACAGTGGTCGAGGTGTAAATCCCATCCCCAATAGTCGGCCAGAACAACGAACACCTAAAATCACTCCTCATCGACTCCCCATGCAACAACCTATTCATGAACCCCACCTGAGTGGTCTCATGCTGACTATACAACCCAAGCCTCCACCCAAACTCAGTAACCGAGCATGTCCTAGGCTCTCCCCCCAGCCTGAAATAGATGGTAGTCCCGCCCACATCGGTCCTTGCCTCAGCCATGTCAAAGTGAAAAGTGGCAAAGAACTCACGTACCAACTCTTCATAGACCGGCTCTTGAATCCTAAACAGTCTTTCCCACTGAGGGCCGGTAAATTCATCCGTCTGAAAGCTTTGGAGAAAGGTTTGCTCAAGACCTTCCCTCCTTAGAAAGCTCCAATCTACAATAGCTCCATTCTCAACTTTATGTTGCATCAATTGGGCGTATTTAGTTGTAGTGACATCATTATCAAAGACACCCCAAATGAGGACCGTGTCCCCTAAGTTCTCTTGTTGAGATCTGGAAGAACTCCCTCGGCTGGGTCTTTGACGCTTACTCATTATCTGGAACAAAGCAGGGAGGAACAAAAGTGTTAATATGTGAATTAAAGATTTGGTGGAGCATCAGATAGGTCTGACGCCGTCACCTCTTACTAGGTGACGCCTTCAGGTTCGACCAAATTCAAATCCGAAATTACGAGGGAAAAATCAATATTCAAACTTTAAGCTTATAAACCAAACGCCCCTTTTTTCAGCAAAATGGGTGATTTGATCATAGGTAATGGTTCAAATTTGTGGCCTCCCCATTAGTGAATAGACCCAATTGATTGCCAATCATCAAATGCTTTAATTATTGCTAAATAACACTAATTAAAGGACATTATGAGTTCTAAGCATGAATCAATCCTAGGGTTTCATGAGTTGGGGATTTTCGAAATTTACAAATCCTATGAGTAATTGAAGCGAAAAGAATGAGTAAAAATTACTTACCACGTGAAGATTGGTAGCTGAAGTAGGCGAATTTGTCCAGGGAAGTTCGGAGGTGGTGTTGGAGTGGATATGGTTTGTGGGGTTTGTGATGAAAGTGATGGAAATAAAGTTATTATTGCTGTGCAGACGGGGTGACGGCGTCACGTTCAAATTCTGACGCCGTCAGATTAGCGTATTTTACTACTTTGTGCCAGTTTACAAATGAGCCCCTCGTACTTTAAGAGAGCAGCTAGTCAGGGTCAATAATCCTGATAGCTAGTCTCGTTAATAAGTTCCTCCTGGGTCAAATGTTTTGTTACTGTCACGGGGTGTAGTAAAATGTTGAAAAGGGCCGGTTGACGTCTCATTCAGGTTCCAATTTCCATCAAGGCAGGTATTCAGGGAGTGAGAGGAACTTTTCCAGGGGGTTTTCGAAATGATGGTGTGCTTTAATTGAGTTCTTCTCACACCTGGCTTAAAGCCAAAAGATCGTTTTCTAGCTTCATGAAAGTTAGGGAGCGTGACAACCATGCTCCCCACGAAAATGCTACGATCTTGAGAATTTTTCTCGCGAGAGGATCCAAATAGATAAGAGGGTTTTAAAAGTGAAGGCTCGGGGAGGGGGGTTTCATCATCCCATTCGTGGTATGGTTCATTAGGGACCGGGAGTTCAAAGATCTTCTCGATCTTTTTGTGTGAGGCTTCTTCCCTAATTTTCTCCCTTATTCTCACGATAAACTTTTCTGCTAGTTCCATGAACATATCTTGGGTGTTTTTCAAGTGAGTCTCTAATTCTTGGATCCGCCTTTCTTGGTTGTTCACGAAAGTTAGCATTATCCCTTCAAACTCATCTTGTCGTGAGAATTGATGAAACATATGTTTACCAATTGTGTTCACGCACTCATCGGGATTTTCATCAGCCGTAGGTGTCTCAGCTTTCATTAAGCTCTCAACCTGCCTTTTTATGTTTTCGAACAGCTGTTCTTGGGTTGCACTCATGCAATTTAAAATCCCTTCTTCCGAGAACGTTGAGTCATTCCATTCTTCTTCTTCGTACTGTGCTAAGTCCTCAATGACTTCCCAGCACTTATCGACACTGAGCCTGCTCAATCTCCCATTGGCGGCGTAATCTATGGCTCTTCTAGTTTGATGATTGACACCATCACAGAAGATTTGGACTTGTAGCCAAGGATCCATGCCATGGTGAGGGACTTTTTGGAGTAAGTCCTTGAATCGAGTCCATGCCTCGTAGAGGGTTTCGCCTTGACGTTGTTGGAACATCAAGATATCATTCCTTAGCTTGGTAGTTCTTCCCGGTGGGAAAAACTGAGCAAGGAAACGAGTAGTGAGATCATCCCAAGAGGTGATGGATCCTGCGGGTTGACGTTCTAGCCATTGACTAGCTTGGTCCCGCAGAGAGAATTGAAAGAGACGCAATCGGGTCGTCTCTCGAGTGGCAACATCAAGGTCTATAGAATCAATAATTTTGAGAAAGTCCTTGAGATGTTGATTAGGATCTTCGGAACGAAGTCCATGGAATACGCATCCGCTTTGCACCAACCGGATGGTGTCGGATCGCAAGGGTGTGACATTGGCTCCTTGAGTGAGCTCAATGGTGTTTCGATAGCCATGGTGGCTAGGACGGGAGTACTCTCCTAAATTACGGGCTCTAGGAGGTGGTGGTTGTTGTTGTGGTGGTGGGATGTTGGGATCAAGGATATTACCATCTTCCATGATGTCTAATGGTAATGGTTACGAACAAAGAAACGAAGAAAATAGATAGACTAAAGAAAACCTAGAAAAATAAAATAAAAATCTCACTAGAAAGGAATCTAGTGAGTAGACCTATAAAATAAAAATTCAACCTAAACAATAACTATTCCCCGGCAGCGGCGCCAAAAACTTGATGCGTGGTTTTGCGACCTTACAACAGGTTTTACCTCTCGAGGGATCTCAAGAGGCTTACAACCCCACCAGGCAGTGTACCTGACCGATGTAGTATAGTGTAGTGGTAAGTACGGGGGATTGATCGTTCTCCACAGGGAATAGTGTTCGTTAGGTATGAAAAATTACTTTAATAGGTCTAAGGGTGAGAGAAGATTCTTTTTATGTTTTTTATATTTTTATGAAAGCAAGTAAAATCTCGGGTTTGAAAGAGTGGGCGGAATTAGTTGCTAGTCAACTAACCCAAATTACTACGAATGCAAATAAAATAAAATAACAAAAATGAAAATGTTGGTGAAAACTTATGTGGAGGGAAATGTGTTTACTTAGATTTCCTTACTCCCTAACTATCTTTTACCGGTTGATTAGTGTATATTAGTCGCGTGGATGACGGGTGTATTCCTTAATACCATTCGTGGGGTGACGTACGTACTTCCCCAACTCTACAAGCTCCTACTTCACTCCTATGTCGAGCCGGCAAGGAAGCTCCTAACATGGGATCACTAGAATTCGCTTGTGCATTAAATACAACCATAAAAACCTTTAGTACGCATTGGTTCATGTTTCTTAAGACGTTCAAGCAAGTTACCGAATAGGAAGTTAGCCAGTTTTCTTAAGCCTAACATAGATGAACAATCATCCAATACAACTAACAACACACTAATAACCAATAATCAATAGCTAGGTTTCATTAGATCTAAGCAAACACAAGATAAATCTAGCCTAACATGTTAAACAAAAGACAAGAATAAGATAGAATCAAACAACACATAGACATATTGAATGATTAATTGATAACTTATCTTCAATGTAACATGGAAGATCTCAAGGCAAAAATCCTTGAAAGAGCTGCCAAATTCGTCCTAGGGTTTTCACACACAAAGTTCCCCAATAAGTTCCACACTAATGACAAAGAATTGCAAAACTATATATAGATTTTTGGATCTGACGGCGTCACGTTATGGAGTGTGACGCCGTCACCTCGCCGCTTTTAGGGTTCTCGGATGACCTTCTTGACGCCGTCCCTCTTTAGCTCTCCAAAATCCGTTCTGGCTTATCAAGGCTTGACGCCGTCAGACTATGAACGTGACGCCGTCCCTCTTTGAATTATAACGTGACGACCTTGATCAGATTAAAGCGTGACGCCGTCAGAATTCCCATGCAATTTTCACTGGCTTATCATGAGTAAATTTCACATCCACCACTTTTGCCAAGCCATGACGCCGTCCAGGGTTAATCCTGACGTCGTCAAAGGTAACTTCCAGCAAGATTTTGAGACTTTGTCGTTTTCTTCACTTTTATGCTCCAAAAACGTCCAAAATGCTTCCTTTTCCAGATTTCTCCTCAAAAGTACCTAAAATGACAAAAGGAACGATTTAGGGCAATATTTGATCAAATAAATACGATTTAGGGCTTAAATGACCCCTTAAAAGCGGTACACTTTTCGCTTCATCATAAACCAAACCCAATCCATCCTAATTACTACCCCAAGCCCAAAATAATAAAATGTAACACCCCAAAAATGTGGCATTGCGGAAGCGTTCGGGTCATGGGGTGCTACGAAATCAATATACAGCGCAGAGTGATATAGAACAATACCATAATTTAAATTTAAAGAAACAGTGCACTAATACAACATTGTTTTAGCCAACAACGGCATTTGAAACATAAAAGTTTGTTTCCAAAAGATAACATTTTTATTGCATCCAACTAAACATGATAGATGAAGACTCCTTAGTGCTAATGGCTTCATAAAATACACTTACTGGCGATCACCTGAAATGCATGAGAAAACGGGTCAACTATGAAAATAGTTGGTGAGTATACAGGTTTTGTTCAAAAGGAGTCCAAGGTTTTGAGAAAAAATTCATCTGGTAGAGACCGTGTCAAACCATTCAGTTACAAGTCCTGCCCATACAAGACTTGTAACCAATGGTTTCACAACCATTATATAGGAAATTTCACGTCTTATAATCAACACACATGTTTATCAAGTTCACAATAAAAATGCCATGTACATAATAAATAATGACTGCTCCGAACAAGGGAGACTTTGCACTGCTCCGAACATGGGAGACTTTGTCACTCCACCACCTAGGCGAGAATTATTTGTCACTCACCGACATGGCGAGAATTATTGTCTAGATTGCTCCGAACATGGGAGACTTTGTCACTCAACCACCTAGTCGAGAATTATTGTCACTCACCGACATGGCGAGAATTATTGTCTAGATTGCTCCGAACATGGGAGACTTTGTCACTCAACCACCTAGTCGAGAATTATTGTCACTCACCGACATGGCGAGAATTATTGTCTAGATTGCTCTGAACATGGGAGACTTTGCATTTAGTATGTACGACACATAAAGTTCAAAACAAGTCATAATCTCAAAATAATGTCCTAAGGTTCGAAGTCAATTTTCAAAGAGTTCAGATAAAAAATATAAGTAATAAGTTCAAATAAAAATTTCAAGCCATGCATTCCACTCCAAATAAGTAAAGCGGTATAAAAGGGGGGTGTGAATACTCACAAGCATAAGTAGTAAAACGAGAGTTCAATAAGTCCATAAAATGGAAGTCAATTTAGTTCAAGTATAAATCATGCATTCCACCCCAAAGCGATTAAAATAGTTAGAAAAGGGGTCCGTGAATACTCACCTCGGCATATAGCAGTCAGATATTACAATAGTTCAAATAAAAGTACAGCACCAACACGCGACTAATGATTGAATGTGTGTCGACCAGGAGGATTCACGAGCTTCAAAATATCAATGATTTATTAATAACCCAAGACTAAACCAAGCTAGATTCAAAGCACCAATTAACCTTTGTTTGTGAAAGCTTTGTGGAAGCAAAAGTATGTGTCTATGTTCCTGTGTTTCGAACAGCTAAAGAAGAGAAAGTGATGGAAAGGTTTGACTAACTTTATAAGGTGTAAAGAAAAGTGTGTGTCTAATTTGGCTAAGAATCAACTTTTGAGTGTCAAGTCCTTTTCAATTGTTAATATAAGTGATATCATGTGAGTGAAAATTGAAAAGAGAGCGGGTGTGTTTGGACTTTGGGTCTCGACAGTAGACAAGAGAGACAAAGAGGGCATTGTTGACTTTGCTTTTTAGTCTAGTATTTGCTTGTAACACAAAAAGGAGTAAACGACATTTTTTTCAGGTGCATATATAACTTTGAGAGTTTTGACTAAACTTGTGAGTGAAAGGGACTTTATTAGGCGGCAAATGCGAAAGATCAAAAGAGGGAAATGATTTTGTGTTAACGTTGTGTATATCGTGTCCCATTGAGCTAAAATATAAACGTGACACCTCGTTTTGGTAAAAATACGAGAAACACATTTCTGGAAATGTTTTCATAAAAATGGTATAAAACAAAATTATTGATTCCGGAAATTAACTAAAAGAATTTAAGCCATTACTAATGTGGTGTCGGTACGCGCGTTGTGTCGTTTTTCAGGAAAAAACGAGATAACCTCTCGTTTTTAAATCAGTAAATGTCAGTAATTGTTTAATTTGTATTATTTGTTAAAAATAACTAGATGTACGATTAAAATAATAGCCTGAAAAATTACGGGTTGTTATATAAAACCCAAATCCAAACCCAGCCCAAATAATCAACCCAGCCCACACAACCAACCAAACCCGACCCAACCCTTTAAACTAATATCGGGGTCAAACCCAAGTCAAACACTCCTTCTTCCCAACTAATACCACCACACCCACAGTATTTCTCTGCCAAACCACTCCACCATCCACCCTTATCTCTGCCATTTTTCCCCTCCTCCAATGATAACACTCCACCCTCTAATCCCATGTGCTCAGAAGAATCCAAATTCCCACTTGCCACGTTTCCCGCCAAAAATCCCATGAATGGCCAAGATGGAATTAAGCTTATTTGAATGGTGGGATTTAATCGGTTTTGATCAAGGAAGCTTTTGGAAAGCCTATTTAAAGAAATGAAGATGCAGAGAGAAGGTTGTCAGTAGTTTAAGACCACCATTAGTGTAGAAAAGTAGTTAATGTTTATTTGAGTTTCAAAATTAGTTTCAGTTGTAATTCTAGTTTAAATTGGCTCAGTTATCTTTATGTTCTCAAGCTTTGTACTCAATCTCAATTTTAAATAAAAGTTCAAGTGTTCCTGTTTAATTCGAATCAAGTTTAATGTTGATCATATAGCTTATTATCTGTTTCTATAAGCTCATATAAGCTTATATAGCTTAGTGTGAGCTTATCTAGTTCAATTAGTTCTGTTCTAAAGAAAAACCAAGAAAGTCAACTAAAGTCAACATTTCAAGCAAATAAGCAATTGGGTGGAGTTAAGGTGGAGAGGATAAGCTGAGCAAGGTTTTAGCTTGGTAAGTGACAAACAAAGTTAAGCTCTGATCAGTTTCCCCTGTTTCATAAGCTTCTCAGTTGTAAGCTATTTTATTGACTTTTGCATTTATTTCATTATTACTGTACTAGTACTTCTTGTTAGCTTATTATAATAGTTATATGCTTATTATTAGTTTATGATTGCATTTCATCTATTTTATCAGTCTTAAAAAGCTCTTGTCTTTATTTTGCTTTAAAAAAACTCATAAAAGCCAAAAATAGCTAATAATAGCATAACTTATTTTACTGCTTATTTATATTTTGAAAGTTGTTTAATATAGTTTAAATAAGTCAATTATTCAGTAATTACAAGAAATTATAAGATCCTTCTGCCTGTTCTAGTTTAAAATCCACACAGGACACTTTAAAAGGGTGTTTAACTTAAACCTGTTTTAGACCAAATACTCTCTGTACTGTTCATTGACCATAAGCTATAGTTTAGTTGAGCTTATTTGAGGTTATAGAAGTTGTTCTCACTAGGACTTACGCTGTTTTGAATGTTTTGAGTAGTTGGTATCAATAGGTGATTTTTCATAAGTTCTACTGTCATAATAAGCTCAGTATAAGCTTGATCTTATTTATTGCTATTTTCCTGTTACTTAGGGCCTTTTAAGTCAGTGTGCAAGAGTAGGATAGGATTGATCAAAAATTGCAAAAGTTAGGAACCAAAAACTCACTCTGCTGCATCAGTGTATACTGAGCAGATTTGAGTTCTTCAAGCATCTGATCTTGCCTCTAATTGGGGTTCAATTGGTGTGTTTAATTTGGGGCTTTTGGTATTTTTGGGTAGCCAGTAGTACTACCTAGGTTTTGCCCCCAAAATTTCCCATTTTTATGCTTATTTGAATTGCTTATTCTGATCTGCAAGTTGGGGCCTTATCCTGAATTTTCTGCATAATTATTGAACCTGCCAATGTGCTTATCTTGCTTATTACTTGTGCTTATTTGTATTTTTAAGTTGTTTTATGCTTAATATAGTTGTTTAATCTTGTTCTGAGCCTTTGGTTATTTTTCTAGCTTTTTGGCTTATTTTTGGGCTTATTTGCTAACTGCTTATCTGCCCAAATTAGCTGATTAGGCTTAGATAACTTATGATTTTATTTTTCCTAGCTTTTAATTTATATTTTAGACTTATCCTAAATTTTTTAGATTTTTCCTAAGTCATTTAATATTTTTAATCTTTTTAATTAGTTTATAATAGTAATTAAATCATAATAAATAGAATAATAATCAGAAAAATATAATTTTAATTTTCATAATTTTATTTTATTAATTAGAATCTAGGAAAAATATAATAATATTTTTAGACCTTAAGAAAAATAAAATAGAAAATAAGTGATAGCTTCTATTTAATAGATTTTATCTTTTTAAATTTTTAATTAAGCACTTTTCATTTTTATAATTTTCTTAGCTTCTTTTAACTAATAATATTTATATAAAAATTTTTAGATTTTTCTTTCTTCATTTAGTATTTATTATAAATTAAAATAGTTTAAAAAGTAATTAAATAATAAATAATTAATAATAATTAAATATATAGTGTAAAAAATATAATTTTAGTTTTAAAAAAAAGTTTTAAATAATTTTACATTTGTAATATTAGATTTCATAATATTTCAGTTTTTGTCCCATTTTAGATTTCCCGTTACGCGTTTTCAGTTTAATTAACTCGCGTTTAATTTTCTTTTGTATATTTGTTTTTCATATATCAATTAGAATTAATCAGAAAAGCAAAAATCCATATCCTAATCATCTGTCACTCTAATCCAAAGCTTTCCACAGTTTGCCCATTCATACCTCGTTGGGAAACGATCCGGGTAATCACTTACTTGGTTTCACACTACACACGAACGTGAGTTTTTGTAAGTATCCTTTTTCACAAAGGGGTGATTTGTATTTATTCACGTGTATCCGTCGTTGCATAATATTTATATATACGTTTTAGCACGGATCAGTGTCCAACACAAAAATTTCGGCCCATGTCTACAAGAAAATAAAGAGATAATTAAGATGTAATTTAGCCCATTAAGAAGATTGATTCATTCCCTAAATACACCAAAATCAACACACGGTTTCTCTAAACCATATACACCGAAAATTTCACAAACCCTAAATCTCCCTCATCACAAAATTCGGCTGCCTCTCCCTTTGCTCTCCTGGTTCGATCAGTTGCTGCAGCCAAGGAAGTTCTCGGTGTGTTCTTGTTCCATTCATATCAAGGTAATCTTATTCTCAACAAATTTAATCCATTGGAAGTCTTGAACAAACCCTAATCGACCCTTGTTATTTTTTTTTTTTTTTTGTTGTTTGTCATTCGATCCAAATAAGAAGTAGAAGGAAGGAGAGTTGGTGATTCGTGTGCTCTTGTTCTTGTGTTTTGATCACGCTACGAGGGTAACGTGTATATATTCTTGTTCTATATCATCCTTGTTGATTTTGTTCGTGTTCTTGGTCCTTGTCGAATTATATGAAAAGAACTACACATAAAATAATGATCATGAAATAATAACCTTAAAACCCTAATATGTATAATCAACCCAAATGAAATTTGTATGTATATGATGAATTTAATTGTTATGAATATGTTAAGATCATGTAAGAACCAATTATAATTGTTTTGTAACAAGAACTAAAGATTTGAAATGACAAAACCCTAAATACTTGCATGAAATCATGAGAACTGCTACTGATCTGAAAATTGTCCAACTTTAATCGACTGTATCTAAATTATGTGAACGTGTATTTGGGTGTTTTCAGAGTCTAAAATTAAGTTCAATGAAATAGATTTCTGTAGAAATTAACCTTGTAATTTTTAGAGGTCGGGAAGGCTACTTTTTGATTTTTAGAAAGTTAAGTGTCAAACGGAATTCGTATGTCTGGAAAAACAGTCCGTGTTTTTGATTTTTCATTTGCAAACCATAACGAATTAGAAGGTTTCCTTTGAACTGAGTAATATTGGATATGTCTAGTAGTTACTGGAATTTTTGTATATTTTTATAAATTTTCTATATGGGGTAGAGAATTAATTACTTTTCGGGTGTTTCATCAGATTCGATTCTGGAACATGTTATGGAAATGGATTTTTTCATTCGTAACTATACTAGTTAATAAAATCTTTAAAAATTAGGTAAAAGACTTAAGACACTGGGGTATCTCTGGGAAGTTTTGGGAATTTTATTTCGGAGTTCTTATATGTTTCATAAATTATACAAAACGTAACCAGATCCTACTCAGAAACTGTTAAGAGTTTAGAAAACTAAAAAGGGTGTTATGTGTATAATTTTCTAAACAAAAGGGTTTAAATTGTTATTTTTCTAAACTAAGGGGCCTAACTTGTGAATATATGTAACTTTATAATAATTACATTTTATACCCTAATTTTATGATAATTGCATAATAGTCCCTAAATCTATCATAAATACATAATAAACCCAAAAATTTGTGAACCTACCCTAATAACCTTAAACTTATGTAAATATCATTATGAACCCTAAACTACTAATATTGCCACATTTGATACTTTAAACTTAGTAAATGATAACCTTGAATATTCTTAATACGGAAACCTCCTAAATATGGAAACTTACTAATTCGGGAAACATGCTAAAAAGGGAAAGTATACCCAAAAGAGTAACTTAATTAAATTGGACTTAAAGTAATATATGATTATTAATTCGTATAGGTTCCATGAAGCGGGAGTGACCCGGTGTCTCGTGAGTTATCTTTAGTTGTTTTGCTATCGAATAAGGTACAGATATTCTGACCTTCTCACAGGTTTCTCATGAACTCTCTCTCTCTCTCTCTCTCTCTTGTCTATCTTACTCCCTTGAACCTTGCTATGCTCCCCTTGATTTGTGAACCTTGCTATGCTCCCCTTGATTTGTGAACCTTGCTATGCTCCCCTTGATAAATTGAACCTTGCTATGTTCCCTTGATACTTGATATAATTCGTTCGTCACCCTGTGACATGAATATTCAAATCCTTGGATACCTTGAAGGTTCATTTGATATTATAACTGGATGCGAAAACCTTTCTTAATTATATATGAAAATGTTTTGAGAAAAGCTATTTTAAAACGATGTTGTTGAGCACGATGCGATACCACTTTTAAATGAAATTTTACTAAAAGTTTTATGAAAACTACTTTTAAAGACTATCTTTATGAAAGACTTTACTAAATATCATTTTATGAAAGTCACTTATTGAAAGATTACTTCTAAATACGCGTTTGATATGAAACCTTTGAATTAAATCTTTACTATGAACCTACGAATCATTTGATTATGAACCTTTGATATGATCTATTTGAACCTTGACTTGAACCTTGATATAAACCTTGATATGATATACTTGAAATGGAAACTTGACTTGAACCACTTGATATGAAACTTGAACTTGGACACTTGATACTTGATTTGACCCTTGATCCACAGTTTGAGACTACGAGCCACCACTTGTATACTAGGCATGAGGGTTTCATGTCCTTGTCATTGATGCACCGATGGCATGACTCTAGGGTAGGAGAGTGATGACCTATCCCGTCCCTGACTTGACTTGTTACGTAGAGGAAGTACTTGGCCTACTGGGGCGTATGGATGCATCCTAGATTTGTTACTTGTTTCGATGGATTTATCATGATATTACTTGTTATATACTTGGTGACTGATGGTGTGTGCGATACACGTCTTTCACAGCTTGGGAGTTAGCTACTCCAACCTTTGAGGCATCCCCTCACATTATACTTGGTATCCCGAGGTCACCCCTCCGGATACATGGCTACTTGGTTACTTGATACTTGACTTGATACTTGACTTGATACTTGGCTTGATACTTGACTTGACTTGGGCTCGTGGTGGATTACTGTTTTCTTTACCTTATAATCTTTTACTTTTTCCCTAACTCTTATTATACCTTGCATTGTTTCCCTTACTTCACTATTCCATTATTACTGCTTGTTACCTCTATATCTGTTTACTGGGCTTTTTAAGCTCAGCCGCATTTCTTTTCCTGCGGCAGGTTTTTGTAAGAAGTTGGGTTATGAGTGGAGAGTACCGTTGGACTTAGAGGACTACACTTTGATAGCTATTTTGAAATAGAGATGACTAGAAGGATTTGCATTTTCAGACTTAGTATTTATCTCTTTGTTCTCTTTTGTAACTTTGTATTTCTTTTGTAACCTTTGAGATTTCTTTGTATTACTAAAGATGTATGCTTGTGTTTGCTTTGATATGTCACCATAATGTGGCACTTCTACCCTTGTCGGGTTGGGGTGTTACATTACATGCTCGTACACCACTACATTTTCAGCAAGATCTACGCCCTTTGATTCTAAACTTAGCTTCAACCAACTGAAACAAATATAAAGATGAATATTAAAAAACCTCGGTGGCTTGCCCCTATTACTGAATTATCACATAGACATAGAAATCAAATAAAAGTAGGATAAGATAAAATAAAAAACTGCAATATTTAGACCATATGGCCTTGACTTGGATTGCTTAAGCAAAAATGCTTATTTGCTCATTTCTCTTTTGAATTGGTATGGCATAAGCAAGTTCAAGCAGCTTACCCAAAATATAAAAGTATATAAGAAATTATAATAAGAAACCTCAAACAGTTTCATTAGAGTTGCTTATCTAAATGTAATAGATCGATGAGTAATTTAAGCGATCCCAAACTAAATTGACAATCACATGCAATTAACACATAAAAATGTTAAATACTTGTAGTAAAACATATCAAGTACAATAGAAACAAAAATCACAGTCTGTAAAGTTGTACTGGTAAAGGAAAAATTACCAGGCGACTTGGTGAATTAATGGATAATTAGGAGCATTTATAATCATTGAGAAAAACTTAAAACGTATATAAGGAAATATAAAATCATATATGAATTTAAAAACCTTTAAATCTGATTGATTGATTTTGAAGAAATAAAATAAGAAACTGTAAAGACGTTTTATCATAAGAAGTTTCAGAAAGCAAGCAGTTGAGGATGAGAATATGGAGAGAAGATCCTCTAAAAGTTTTGTTATTGTCCATCAAAAACATTCTATCAAAATGTCCAAAATTCTATCAGAAGCCATCTGAAACCCTCCATCAGCCGCCATCTGAAACCCTCCATAAGAAACATTCTATCAGAAAGTCCAAAATTCTATCAGAAACCAAATTATATCAAAAACCAAATTCTATTAGAAAGTCCAAAATCCTATCAGAAACATTCCACCAGCCGCCATCTGAAACTCTCCATCAGAAACATTCTATCAGAAAGTCCAAAATTCTCATCAGAAGCCAGACACCAGAAACCCATTATCAGGACCCCTTATCATAAACCGACATTAGTAACAACATCTCAGAAACCATGAGCCGCCATCTGAAACCCTCCATCAGAAACAACCACTTATCAGAAACCCGACTACAAAAACACGACATCAAACCCGTCATCCTCATCATAAACCCCATGTAAAAAGTTACTTACCTTTCTTTATGTAACCAAATTGTAGGGTGATATTGAATTTTATTTTGTAGATACAACTTGAATCCATGAACCAAACCATATCACCAATCGGGAATGAATTCGGCCGTAGCCAGGAATGAAGATTCTATGTATAATCGTGTGTGGCCTCTTTCTCATATTGTGTGTGTGTTTTTTCCCCAAAGAAATTATAAGTTAACTGTTAACTGCTTGTAAGCAGTTATTGGATTTCTCAAAAGTAAGGTAGGAAGTGGGGAAGGGTTGCTGATTGTATGGAAATAAGACAAAAAATGTTACTTTTCTCATATCTTCCCATAAACAATTTAACAACCGACTCATAAGTGGGATTTAAACATTCAACTTCATGGATGGGTTATAGATTTCAAAGAACAAAGTGAGTGTGTGTAAACAAATAAGAGGGTTAGTGTATGATAGTTTCTTGCTGAATAATGAATGAAAATTTTTATTGTAGGTGTGTCTTTTTTGTATGTGAGAGAGGGATGAAGAAATATCGCAGATGTGTGTTTTTTTGTGCGTGAGAGAGTATTAAATTAAAAGAAAGAAATGTAAGAAAGGGACATATAGGAAGGAAAAGTACAAAAGAACTGCCAGTAACTGCCTAATTTGTGTGGGAGGTAATCCTTTGCATCGCACCCTCATATTAAATATGCACGTGTCACATTTGAATTAATATGACGAAAGTTAGATTTAGTTTCATAGCAGTTACTTTTTAATCTTGTGGCTGCTATTCATTATTACAAGATCTACGGCTAACATCCAAAGTTGAATTAAAGCGGCTGAGATTAAAAGTTGCAAGATCTAACGGTTGAGAAGGCTGACAGGTGGTTCCATAAAAATAGGACTCACTGGCAACAATAATAATGGTAATAGCCAATTGGCTACAATTCTGCATCAAAATTACACAATAAAAGATTCAGGGACCTACAAAAATGACTCGGAGACCTACAAATTCTAGAATAAAATTGTAAAGAGTTGACTACACAAAATTGTAGCTAATATATTCTCAAAATAAAAATACAATTTATGACTTTGTGTAACATTTTAGTTACAAAATTTTCATATTATTTTGCCCCAAAAGAAAAATTGCCGTTAAAAAAAAATAATAAAAATAAAAATCCCCCCCTAAAATAAAAATCATGGGTTGTTGAAGTTTCCAGGAAAGTGCACATCCTGAATGTGTGATTCTTCATGTCTTCCCCAGTTGCTTGGCTCTTGTTTCCTCCGTCTTACATTAATATTATTAAATTTAATCATCAATATAATAATTTTCATTTGTATACCAATTGCTATTAAGAATTATATCCTTTTGCCAAAGAGGTTCTGGGAATCATTCAAAATCTAATATTTTTAGTTCTTACAATATAAAAAGGTCTTCATCTTTAATGAGGTAAACATTTTCTTTAATGTACACATATATATTTTATCAAAATTATGTTTGATCCAATGCTTATTATAATCTGATCATTTCACCAGGGATATATCAATGCATGTTGTTTGTTGGTGTCATTGATCTTTTTATACCAATGCAATAAGGTGCATGATTATATGTG
This sequence comes from Artemisia tridentata subsp. tridentata, assembly GCA_021014915.2. Taxonomy (NCBI): domain Eukaryota; kingdom Viridiplantae; phylum Streptophyta; class Magnoliopsida; order Asterales; family Asteraceae; genus Artemisia; species Artemisia tridentata. The sequence continues at coordinate 468,768,731 of CP139507.1, forward strand.
ATCACATTGGACACTAGGTGATCATAGATTATTACATTATGTTTTAGGCAACATATGTGATAAAATTTGTATTAAGAATGGGTAGGGTAGAGGTAAATGACTATGTGAGCGACTTATCGGATTTGGAGGCCGGATCATCCACACGATCCACTTCTCCTGAAATGCGACCGTTTAGGACTCGTTATCCTGGTTTGGGTAGATTAAAAGCATATATCTTCGATGGGTTTGGTGAGTACTGTGATAAAGAATGGGATATAGTAGAGGGTAATGGGAAAAAGTTTTGTTGGTATCATGTCGAGCTTCCGAAAGGAAACCAAAAACTTTCTCAATCAGCACAATACTTAATCGACGTTCTTTGCCCACCGTTGAGGCTGCAAGACATTTTGTCTTTAGTTAGTAATGGACCATATTGTGGTCATGTTGATGGGGCACTTGTATTTAGGGTTAACTCACCTGGTCCACCCTCTAGCAAGTTTACGTTTAGATTGGCTGCTAGGATTACTGAGAATTCGGTTATTACTGTTTCATTAGGCCGAGTGCCTAGATTGGGTTTCTCGCCAGTGGGCCAGTCTCTTCTTAGTGAGATTCCAAGAGTTGAGAGCCCGAATTCTAAATTTGGTAGAGACGAGACAGTGGATAGGGGTGGCATTGTGATCAAGGAACATGTCCTTGATTTCTTGCTAACGATGAATCATTCTGAGGAGGCTGACAATCCCGTTCCTAGATCTGTCTCAAATCTTGTTGTTCATATCATTGACACGCATGTGGATCATCTTGAGGATGTTGTTACTAAACTTGAGATTGAGCTCAATTCTGTAGAAGCTGATTTAGATAAAGGTAACTTTTGTTTTCAATCTCAAATCTCATGTTTCAAATGGTCAAATCTTGAATCTGGATATTTCTAACTTTTCAGGCGGTTTTTCTTTAAAGAGACAATTGTTAGATGATAGAAGATTCCCGAAAATGCATCTAGACTTGCAACGCCTACTGCAGGTAGTTATTGTTACCTTCTTTAACTCCTGTCCGATGAGCATTCCCGTATTTGCCTTCTGAATATCCCATATTTGTCTTTTGAAAGTAAATGACAATTTTTAATCATTCTTTATACAGAGAAAACGACTACATTTAGCTTCTGAAAATTAACCTGAATAAAACAGTTTAGCCAAATATAGTTAAACAAACCTTTACATTTATGAATTTTGGAGGTGCTAGGCCTGATTCTAAACGAAATGAATACAGGTGATTGCACATGGGGAACAAGTGTTTCCGAGAGTGAAAGAAAAGTGTTCCACAAAAGATTGGTTTGCCAATGAAGACGTCAATTCACTAGAAGAACTGATTGGGCGACTCAGAAGACTAAAGGACAACGTTGGCTTCATAAGTAATCGTGTTACAGCTATCCAGGCCGGTCTTGACAGCTGGCAGGCTGAACAGATCAATAGGAAATTATATTGTCTCTCATTCCTCTCGATCATATTCCTTCCTCTATCTATTATCACAGGATGTAAGATTCTTCACTCAAACTCACCTATCAGATCAACATTTACCAATAAATTAGCTTCTGTCTTTCACAGTTTGACTCTTAAAGTCAAACAAACAAGTTTTGAACCTCACAAAGGACAAGAGCTTGGCTATTATTCCAGAAAAGTTTGCAATGCTATGAATCTAATTGACTAATTCTATAAATAGATACATCTTGGTGTATATTTGTCCACTAAATGTGTAATAATTTTTCTTTTGAAATGCAATGGGTTGGACCTCAGAAACAACATTGAGTTGTCTAGGTCGAAAGTACCTACCAAATTGCCAAAATAACCCAAAACTATAAAGGCTCGCCCGTTTCATGATAGAAATTAGTCAGCCACAACTTAGGTTCCCTTTTACTTGCAGTGTGGGACTAGCGCATACGTTATGACTTATAACCGTCCATAAAGATTATGATTGCATATTTATAACTGACTTTGAAATCTTGATGACAGTATTTGGGATGAATGTGGGAGGCGTCCCTTGGACTCAGCAAAGAGATCCGACTCTTAAAAATGGTTTTAGAAATGTTATGTTACTTTGTGTTGCGACATTAGTGCTTGTGCTCTTATGCTTCCTATTTCCATTTCTGTATACCCGATTAACAACCTGGAGAAGACAAAGGGCCTTAAAAAGAAATTGGTCTCTAAACCGAAGATCATTCCTCAAAAGGACCATTGCAGGTGGAGAAAGAGGAGGTTACCTGCGTCTTTGAGGCCAATCAAGCATAGTTTCAACCTGTAAAATTTATTGTCGTTGCAGTGATTTTTTTATTTTTTTTTTGGTTAACGATCCACGGTCTCTATTGTAGCTTATAATTGAATTTTGTTCTACAGTTTCCTCCTTTTATCATAGATTTTTTTTCAATTTCCTTCTTTTATGTTTATAACTTGAGGTAATGTGTACTGATTGAATTCTGTAGACCAAAGTCTTCATAGTTGTTTTATGCAAACTTGTATATGGATAATACCAATGCTTTCTTTGGATTGGTTTCCTACTATAGGTTCAACCTAGATGCTCGTGGGATCGACATCCACTCTACTAGATGCACTTCTGATATTTGATGGGGATATCGAAACTTCGCAACATCTTTTTGTTGATTGCATGTTTGCTATTTGGGGTTTGGTTGTGCCTTAGTGGAATTCTAGTGTTCATCCGAATTCGTTGGTCTCTCTAATCAGTTGGGCAGTTACACTCAACTTGAATAGTACAAAAGTTTGCTACAACGTGGTTGTACACGCAACGGCTTGGTTCCTATGGCTATTTTGGAATCGGGTTTGCTTTGACATAGTCCTCCAAGGAAAGATACCGTTATGGACGACATCAAGTTTTTTCGCACTCTTGGATTTCAAATGCTCAGCTGGTTTCTCTAGTCACCTTTGCATCTTTCAAGCACTAGTTAGCATCCATATTGTAGACACCCAAGAAACTAAACTCTGTTTTTGGCTTGGTTCTGCAACAACAGTTAACGGTGTTGATTATTGTACTTTTCTCTTATAAACCATGACAAGAAGCCATAGGATTTCAAAAAGATATCTTTGAGTCCCCATCTGTACGCAATGTGCCCAGATGGCCCAGTTTAACATTAACTACAAGCTTAAATTCTTTAAGCAACTAACATTGCTTGAAACACCGCACTTTCTTTACCCCAAGACTGTATATATAGATTGCAAGTCCCTAATACAGTAGTGTAAATATCACCTCACTCACCGAATGTTATCGTACATTTATCATACATAAGGCTACGCCTCATATAGTCGTATGGGTAATTTCATGATCAAGATGATCTTTGCAACACAGTTGGGTAAACATGGGCAGATCGTTGGACTTGGACCAGTAACAATTTCAGTTACAGCTAGTTACTGTGATTGAAAACATGAAATCACTTTATAATATTTCTCCATTATTTCATATATTAGTAGTTGATAACTTGAACATTTGATTATATATATGTTTCATAAAAAAAATCTAAACATTTCTCTTGTTGTGTTTTATATGGTTTGTCATTATTGGTTTCTGAAGATGCAAATATAAAAATTAAGGAAACTAAATTAAAAAAGGAGTCGTGGACTCGTGGGGTGTGCATGAATTGCTTAAATTAAAAAACAATTTGTTGAAGTTTCCAATAATTAATGGCATATCCCTATGAGTATTTAAATACTTAGCTGGATCATGTTTAGTGATGTTTTGCCATGGGACCTAAAGGTGTGTGGTACTATGACTACACTGTCAATGATTTGGTTCATTCTGCCAATAATAGCATAATGCATACATCTTTTGTTAGTTTGTGGATACATAGTTAGTGATATTTTGGTTAAGTATTTTGTATAATGTTTTATGTAACTATAGTTGTTTGCCGCTAGAAAATTCAAATATTCAAACGTTTTTATATATTATTTAAGTTGACAATCAAAGTATCAAATATGTTTTTTTATAGTTGACAAACCAAATATTCAAACGTTTTTATATATTATCGCGGCAGATAGTTTTAGTGATAAAAAAAAGTTTATGGGTTATAAACGAAAAATTATAAAAGTTTGAGAATTTGGGGATTAAACATAATGTTTTGAAACTCAATTCGACCGGGGCGGTTAAACCAATTGAACTGTTCCGGTCGAAAAAATGGGTCAAATTAAACGGGCAAACCTGTCGGGTTGGGTCGAAAAAACAGGTCAAATTAAACCGGGTCAACCCGCCGGGTTTGAAGCTACCCAGGTCAACCCGGTTTTCAATGTGTATTAATAGTGTGTTAATAGTTTCCAGCTTTGCATATGCTTTCCCGAAATAATAGTCTCATTTTTGCCCCTTTCACCATTTTCAACTTTCATAATTTTCAACTTTGTTATAGATATAGATATATAAATCGGATAATATATTAGTATGTTAAAACTTGAATTGTTCATTTAAATTTTGACATAAATGTGATTAATGTCTAATTGATAATTAGAAGTTAATGTGATTGATTTTATGTTTCAAAATAAATTTGGAAAGTTATTACAAAATAAGTATGACTTGAATGGTAATCATTTTTGGTAACAAGCCGTGTAGCCCGCGCGTTGTTGCAGAGTAAATTGAGATTAACTTGTTGCGACGTTGATTTTGTAGTGTATTCAAATTTTGGTTTCTGTATATGTATTCAAAAAGGTTTGTCTTAATATTCATTATAGTAAAGGCATATAATGTGAAGTATGTAAAAAAATATGTGTAAGCATTTTCTATTTGTATAGTTCTAAATCACATGATACAAAATATGTGCGCATATAAGATGACATGATACAAAATATGTGTAAACATTTTCTATTTGTATAGTTCCAAATCACATTTGACAACTACATAATGTGAAGTATGTAAAAAAAAAATATTAAATCGTGTATGACTATAATCGAACCCGGGACTGAGGGATTGTACACTTTACGTATGAATGATCAAAGGAATAATTAATATTTATAATTGTTATATATTTTAATTATTTGAACACGAAATATGGACTAACGGACGTTAAAGTAATTAACGGAATTGACTAATGACTGTTAGTAAATAAAGGAGGGGGTTGAGTGTCAAGTTTTGAAACTTGAGGAGGTGTTAGACTCAAACTTAGAGAGCAAGTTTGGAGCCTATAAAACCCCTTAAGCCTTCTATAGGAACGACACAATAAGAATAAAACCTAAAAGTCAATCGACTTTATCAATTATCATTCTTAGCATATGTTGTAGTCGTACAGGGACTATCTTTGACATATGTAGTACTTTTGACATATGCCTATAGTGCAAGATATTCACTGTACCGTACTATGCATATTAAGTATATTATAATATCACATGATATCTATCTTTAACATATGTATTGTACAGTATGTAAAAGAATGATTATTATTTTTGCTTCCTTCTTGAATAATAGATTCAAGATTTATTGAACAAAATAGTTTTGGTTTAATAACTGTGTTCATTCACTAGCATCAAACTTTGATTGGTTATAGTACGTGTATACATGAACTTGGATATAACTTACTTTAGTTATTATCTTGGATTATGAAACAAAAAGGTAAGGGGTTTCACGTTAATCCGTTTGGTGTTCAAGTAAAGAGAAGAGAAGATTTGATCCTTGTTCTTGCTAGGATCATAACAGTACGTTTACTATTTATATTCGGTAATACTATTTATGTGTTAAATTAAAGATCCTTGCTTCCGCTATTATGTGCTTTGATGTTTATTTATTTATTTGAATGTCAAGATATTTAAATTCCAACAGTGGCATCACGAGCCAATTTAACATGTAATTGTTATTACCTAAACGCATAATAAAATCGAATCTTGATTTGGATTTACATGTTAGCGATTTGTTTTTAGTTTAGAACATAAAAATATAAATCGTACATAATTTAGGGGAGGGGGTTCGACCCTTCTTTTATTAAAAAGTTAGTTTTGTAACCCTAAATTAGGACATGTTATGTTTATGTGTTTATTTGAATAAGGGTTACGTTCCTGTTTAATTCATAATTCTTCATGCAAGGAATTATGAATTAGGGTTTGTATTATGTGCTACATGTTTTAGATAAATAAAAAATTAGGGAAAACCTAATCTATTAATTAATGAATCGGTTATGTGCAACGTGGTATATAATTATTAAAGCTTACGCGGTCAATTATTGGCGTCTGTGGTCCATTGGGTACAATGCGCTCGAAAACCAATGGGAGTTTTATTAATTATATACATAATAATTACACATATAGATTATTAATAGGATTTATCAAAAGGTTTGCATGTGGCTATATGATTTAATTGTTAAGATTATATACGTTATTTGTGTTTATTTAATTTTTGTTAAAATTACTTGTCTTATTTGTTTAAATTGTTCTTGAATTGTAAGCAAAAAGAGGGTGATTTTGGAATAAAAATTAAATGGACCTAATAACTATGAAACCTTAATGTGGTAAATTATTTATTGCCAAGTCTTATGTGCCGACAATGGTTCGCTTCGCACGGTAATTTGCTCCCAGACGAGACTAGCAATTTAATAATTTACAACATAATTTTATAGGAATTAGAATCATAAACTTTTAATTGATTGATGCAACTGTACAAATGGTCGAAGCGGCGGACCTAATTAGACAAACTATAAAGTGGGTATAAGGTTGGTACACATTAAATTGTGACCTTAAAGAGACTCCATTCTGTCTCTCCGCTTGCCTGTGCGTCTAATTAGACTTACCAAGTACACCATTATATGTACGAAGCATCTTAAGGCAAAGTTGTAAGTTACTTAACGCCTCAATTAAAACTTTGTTGATTTAACTCTTAGCTAATTGGTAATTAAAATTGTTTTGAAAACCTATGATACAAAGATGAGTGCATGCATCTTTGTACATATTTTGATTATAACATCAAAATAAATACCCTATAAAAATTTAAGTCCATGCTATCTAATTATAAGAGACACTTGAAGTTAATATCTGGCGTAAGTGAGACCTTGACACAGATATTAATGACAAGGTAAATTACATGCTTTTATTGCCAGCAGATCAACTGAGTGTAATAAAATTATGTGAATTTACAAGTTTCTAAATTAGACGACTTAATTAAGTTATAAGTGAGACCTTGAGACTTAAAGCATGAGATGGGAAGAAACATGCTTACATTGCAAATTGTTTGGCAAATGTAATTCCCATAAATTTAGGAGTCGGAAATTGTTTCGCGATTATTGTTCGACAATTACCATCTTTTGTACTTTCACTGCTAGCAGATCAACTGATGTGGTGGAACTATGGAAAGTTGGATCCTAGTTTTCAAGAAAATTAAATGGTTATTTTATATTTCCTGTGTAATTTTCTTTTCTTGAAAAATTATTATCGAAAATACTAAAATTGAATTTTGTAAATTCATTTAATGTATTAATGCAACATTAAAAATCGTAAACATGAGGCATTCTTTTAGTGAAAATTGATCTACACCCGTAGGATTTTTGGTTAGAGTCAACTTTACTAAAAGAATAAACCAAGTCTACTTTCTTTGAGAAGAGTGAGACTTAAACCATATACCTTTTCATGAATGAGAAGGGTATAATGGAAAATTATAATTGTCTAAATTCTAAGAAATAATTCATAGCAAAATTTTAATAGTTAAGAAAATTGCACATTTTATAAGTTATTAAATTAGAAGCTAGACTAGTTACCGCAAAATTGGTAAAAGGCAAACTAGCACACTTTGTCTAGTTGTTGTGCTTTGACCACTTTTGATGCTACATACCATTGTGGGGATGGTAGTCAAATTAAGGAAGAAATTGCATGCCCAATTATTTCCAAGTTAAGTGAATTGATGGATAGTCCATCATTTACAAAGTAGAATACATTCTTTAGTACCTAAGTAATTGTTACGTATAGGATTACTCAAAGGTGTAGGAAAGTAAATAGCACACTATTTGCTTTTACTGGTTATGAAACACTTATAATGTTGTCAAATCCAGTGGGAGCATAGTGTTGTAATTACTGAATAACATATATTAATGTAATGATCTGTAATTCAGTGGGAGCTACAAGCTTGTTATCTTGGTAGTAACCCAGATTATCTCAAGAATGTCTTGAGATAATTACTTTCCAATTGTAGACACTTGTCGGTTTAAGGATAGTCATGTGCGTTTTCCTTACTAGACAAGGTGGTTCTATATCTACGAATATCTATAACACAATCATATTGATCACATAAACAAACGATTGACGAGTTGTTTATCTGATACATGATGTTGTTCCATGCACAAGTGGGAGAAATCTTAATTGTGTGCAAGCAACAACACAAAGGAATATGATTTAAAGGATTCTCTTGACTGCAAGGTAAGAGAATTAATGTTCTAATGTGATTTATTCACATCTAATAAATAGAACACTTGGAATTAATATCTAGCGTAAGTGAGACCTTGACATAGATATTAATGACAAGGTAAATTACATACTTTCATTACTAGCAGATCAACTGATGTAATGAAACTATGTTAATTTGCAAGTTCTAAATTAGATTCTTATTAGAGCAAGTGTCAATATGATAATCTAATACTACTTCAAATTTGAATGTTTATGTATTCTTGGAATGTCATAAATATATGAAGTAAATAAATTAACTTGAAATACTATTGAAACCAAATTGTGGTGTTCATGATTACTTTAGTTATGCATATTTATATTTTATTGTAAAGATATAAATATGAAGTCTTTTAATTGTTACAAGACTTATAATAAAGTAAGATGTTAACTTGTTATGTTTTAATTAAGACATATACAAGAAGTCATTGAGTTGATCAATGATTTATAACGTAGATTGGGATTATAACAGTTTATGTCTTCTTGTTAAGACATGGACATGAAGTGACTTGGTTAAAAAAGTACTTATGTTATATAGCATGCATTAGTTTGGAAAATCTATTTCACCATTAACTTGATTTAGTTGGTAAATAGGTGAGCCAAAACAAAATATATTTATCTTACATATTGTAAGATTGTCTTACAATATTAATCCTAAATGAAATACATAATGGTTATGGTACGTTCAGTTAGAAAAATCAAACTCTTATTATATTGTTTGATTAAAGATAACTATATCTTCTTTTCTTCCAAAATTGTTATCAAGGTTAGGAAATTGAGTATGCATTGTATATACTCAATTAGACTCCAACCTATAAGATTAATAAGACACCATTTATTATAGAATGTGATGAATCACATTAAGTCTTAAAATTGAAGTTCTGAATTTGTTAAAACTATTTGAGTGGGTTATTAACAAACTTCATATAAGGAACTGTCAATGTGTATTTGTAATGTCCCAAAAGAGAACAATTTTATGTTACTCTACTTGCTAAGTATTTATTGATAGTCTATAAATTGCAAAAGGCAAGTGGGAGTTTTATCTTGAAAAGATAAAATACAAGACACATGATCTTCTAAAATTACACTAGCAAATGTCATGCTGAGGATTAAACATGTTAATGTTAAATCTCAAGATGATGGAATTCTCATTCATAGATCCGCTAGGATATCTCAAATATTTTTATAATATGTTGAGGATTATGAGTTATAGGATTATGGTAAACCTGTTGAAGAATTGCAAATATCGAATTTGGCAAGTTACTCATACTATGAATGATTAGATGCAGTCCATAAAGATAATTAGTTTTGGAAACTTAATTAATCTTGAAATCTATAGTTACACTATAGAATAATGATGAGTTTCTCAAAAGGAATAAAAATCCTAGAGATTTAAATTCCTGTGTAGAAATCATAATGGACAATTTTGTATACATATTTAATGTATGAAAAGATTATCAAACACACTTAAGCAATTAACTGTGATTGATATTCTTTCTAAGCACATTAAATGTATAAAGATTATGATTGTCATTCTTAATTTCATTTACATGAAATTAACAATGGAATAATCAAAACTATTTCTTGAGTAATTACTTGTGCGAGGACGATAAGTAATTGAAAGGAGTATTTGAATTCAAATAATCTTTGAAAGTATACAAAGTGCAAATCATTTATGAATGGATTAATGCATGCATCTAGGAGATACACTTATGTTTAGTTATTAAATCTATATTTTGATTTATAATTAAAATAAGGCAATCTCTAAATATTTCTGAAAGCTAGTGGGAGTGTTATATTTATTTTCTTATTTCATATATGTTGTATAACATATAGGAAGTAACATTCCATTAACATTAAATGTTAAGTCTTAGTTTGGAATGAAACTTCATTATGGAAATTTAGAAAATAAACATATAGCCTTGAATATATGTTTATTGTGATAAACATAAGCAGTAAAATAATTTATTCTAATAAACATGATTATACTATTAGAAAGTCTAGATGGATACATATCTTTGAAAAGATATGATATGAATCAAATCTTAGTTTGACGCAAGGATTTTTCATGTACATCATGTTGTTTGTTGTATCATGCTTGATGAAAGATGATTTGACAATATTAATATCTAATTGGAAGTTATTAGATAACTAAGTGTAATGGATATTGTTGGATTTAGAATTAACATCCTCATCCTGGAATAGCTCCTAAATTCTAAATGAGAACCAAATGGCAATTGTTGCGTAACTGATATAGCCGACAAATCTTGAAAGATTGGAAGGTATCAAACATTACACATTAGATATTAAAGTTTACGGGATTTTAAAAGGCATATTGTTGTTTGCATATAATGATGCTGATAAGATTGAGATGACACTCAATACTAGTCATGGTAGGATTTCATCATAGTTAATGGCCATGTGTACTAGTTATGCTTAACTGTAAGCATAGTTGCATTTTACATTAAAGAATTAGAATACTTTAAACTATAAAATGTTTGATAGTTTGCTTGTCATAAATTCGTGGTTGAGGATGTCACGTATTTTATGAAATATTATGTGGCATTATCAAGATAATTGATAGCACACATACAAGAACTTCATTAATTGAATTCTTAAAATAAGTATTCTCAAAATTCCCATGATCAAAATTAGTTGATTTATGCCTTGTCAACAAGTATGTTTGACATGACTTGAGGCATAATTCATTAATGGGAATTATCATGCATTGATCTATTTTAGTGTTTGGATAATGGGATGTTATTGAACAGTTATTATTTTAATGAAATAAAATAATGGTTATGTTTATTTATCATTTTCTTAATAATATATCCTATATTTGCATGTTTATATCCTTGATTATATTTATATATTCTAAACTGTCCGTTGCCAGTTAATGATATGGGAATATCATTAAATTAAGGTAAATCTGAGTATTGGTATAATATACTTTAAAGTATATTGATGCATTGTCATTCCAATTTCACATGATATTCAAATTGTTTGAATATAGGACTTAATCCCGCCACATGAGTTTACTTTATGGATCTTGTCATCAAGTAAATCATGAGTATATAGTTATCCTCAGACTTGAGATGCCAGATAAGTGTCATGCATGTAGTGCATTTCTTTGATTCAATTTAACGCTATACGTAACTGGTAGCTATACGGATTGTTTTGGGAAGCGTTGCGAAGTGCATGTGTTATGCTCGTAGTCAAGAAAGAATTTGTTTCTTCAAATTGTTTGGAGTTTAATACTGTTGGGCCCCTCGTAGGGTTGACAAGATGTTTGTGCGGCCGCACCCAAGATCTCCCCTGAATAGTTCAGAAGATTTGGTAATCTTGCTCAATCATAAACAACGAGAAACATAATTATTAATAAAGAATGACTTAGATCCATATCTTTATTAATGTAGTATTAGAACAAAAGGATAAGTATGATGATTAATCATCAAGTGGTTTTTCCAGGAGACCACCACCCGAGTTGTACTAGGGGCATTGGCGTGTTGCTAGACGCTAACCAATGTCATTACCCTTTTAATAGATTTCCAAGTGGGAGCTGTTAGAGTTTTGGAAAAATATTAAATCGCGTATGACTAGAATCGAACCCGGGACTGATAGATTTTACACTTTACGTATGAATGATCAAAGGAATAATTAATATTTATAATTGTTATATATTTTAATTATTTGAACACGAAATATGGACTAACGGACGTTAAAGTAATTGATCCGTCCCGAAACAACACTTATAATTAAACAAATGCAGTCTCAGAACCGGATTCTCGTGTGTAGTGTGTGAAACCAGGCAAGTGATCACCTGGGTCGTTTCCCAACGAGGTGCGAAATTGAAAACTGTGAAAAGCTTTGGATTAGAGTGATTGATGATTGTGATATTGCTTGATTTATGATTTAACAAGATAAAATCTATTAAATAGAAGCTATCACTATTTTTCTGTATCGTTTAATCTAAATTACACTAAAAACGCGAGTCGGGAACTAATTAAAACGCGTATAATACTGAGATATATGTAAAATTAACCCTACAAGTGATCTAATATTTTTTATAACTTAAAAATGACAAAAGAAAATTATAGAAAAAAGATTTATATTTTTCTGATTTTTATATTTTTTATTATAATTTAATTACTAGTTAAACTAAATAAATAGATTAAAAATAGTAAAACTTTTCTAAAAATTATGAAACTTTTTTATAATTTACTCTAAGTGATTACTGATCTAATAAAAATAAAATTGGAGAAGGTGGCTTATTCTAATAAGCTACAAAAAAGCTGGAAAGCTAATAAGCTAATAAATAATAAACTGCTACTATATATTAAATAACTAAAAGTACAAGCGTATAATGAAAAAGACCACTAGTCCAGTTGGTCGGGTAGTGGTTTTGTGAACCAATCAACCCAGGTTCGAATCTAGCTTACTACCATTTTTTGAAACATTTTTTTTTTTTTTTTAATTTTCTTTTAACAAACTGCTAACCACTTAATCACACAAGCTGAAACAATTATGTTTAGCTTTTTCTAACTCGAAATAAGCTCAAAAATAAGCTCTAAATGTGGTAAAATTCGCATATGTCTGCTGTTTTACTCGATGGACAGGGCAAAATGGCCAATTTCAAGCCCTCGATATGCTATCAAAAACGTCCTCTAAAATCCTAAGAAAAATTTACCAAATAAACGAGCTGGGGCACTTTTATAATCCAAAAGACCAAATTATTTTAGCTTAAAACGAAGGCACTAGAAATTGTTGAAAGTCTGCAAAAATCTGAAAATACAAAATATAATTTGACTTTTTAAGACTCTCGATTATTCTGACTTATTCGAACTTTGATCCTTCCTAATTGATTGAAATGGATGTATTAAGCTACAAAAAGACTATAACATGCAACTTTAACAACTTACTAACTAATATGAATGATTTGGATCAACCAAATCCTAACAGTGAAACTGTTAGGAATCTAGAAGATGATTTTGACTTTTAGCTTAATAAGACCTAAGTTTTATAGTTTCTATATCCTATTTAGACCTAAGATAACTTGTTTCAACAACAATTAACAAACAAAACAAGCTCTAAGTCCCTTAAAACTGTTTAACCAAACACCCCTTTAAGGGAACTTTTGTACTAAAAACACAAATATTTAAACTAAAACTATGCTTTTAAAGATTAAAACAGATTAAATGAACTATATTGAAGTTATTTAAACTAATTTTACACTACATAAACAATAAAACATAAGAAAGCTAAAAAAGTATAAATTGCTTACAATTGAGTTAGGCTGAGCAAAAGTGAACCATGGATCATGAACCACCCTAAAAGCTTCCAAATAAGCTACTAAACCCAGAATAATCCAAATTACACCCTGCTTCACCTTCTTCTTCACTAACTCACTATTTTTGAATTATTTTTTATTTTTCTTAATTTTTCCTGAATTTTTCTTTTGAATACCAATAACTATTTTAATGATTCTAAAAGATTTAATAAGCTTTGTCAAGGCTTATGGAAGCTGTGAGAACCAACAAACAATAATAAACAACAACATTCAAACTTTTAGCATTTTAGAAATTTGAGGAAAAATGGCATAATCTGAGAATTAAGATGAAACTTGAAATTGATACTGAATAAAGTTAAAATTACATAAGTTAGACAGGATACAAGCTTTAGGAATTGAAAATTACAACTAGAATGCTAACTACACTACATACGACTACTTTCTAATTAAACTACTCTAATAATATCTCCATACTGCTTCTTCTCCCTTTTGTAGTGACTTTTCTTGTTTGTGGGACCCACTGGACCAATTCCCACCATTAATTAGAACCATTGGATCCTTTGAAGCCATCTTGGCCGTTTAAAATGTTTTGGCGCCAAAGTCTAGGGGTGTAGCTGTGGTTGCGTGAGAGGGTTTTAAGGAGTAGTGGAGGGTTGTGTGAGGTGGAGGCAAAACAGTGGGCTGGTATTGTGGTATGAAGTTGCATAGGTGGTGTTGGTATTGGAGGTGGTATGTAGCAGTAATGGTGGTGTTGGGAGGGAAAGGGAAAACGGGTATTTGGTTTTGGTTTTGGTCAACGAGGTCAAAGGCAAGGGGAGGTGGGCCGGGTGAAGTGGGGTTGGGCTGTTGGATAAGGGTAAAGGGTAGGGTAGTTTGGTTTTTTGGATTTATTTATATCTTGGGCTTAGTTAATTGTTGTAACTAATATAACCACAAGGACCAATGTTGTAATATGCTGAAATTCAGGGACCAAATCTGCCAAACATCAAAACTATATTCCAGGGACCATTAGTGTCAAGTGTCAATAGTATAAGGACCACAAAAGATTATTTTTCATTTTATAACATCCGGGGACCTATTTTGACAACTTTTGAAACTTCGGGGACTAAAACTGCCAATTATGCAAACTTAGCTCGTTTTTGACTGTTTTTAATCATTTTGCACTTGTAACACATAAAAACACATTTTGATGATATTTATAACATTTATTGGCTATTTGTGTGTTTTTGGACGTTTATGTGGGTTTAACAGTATAAAATATATGTGTAATTAGACACATATCAAATCCCCCACACTAAACTATTGCTAGTCCCTAGCAATATTTTATGAAGATTTAATGGATTTGAAAGACTCTTTACCAAAAGCCATTACTTCTGGAGTAGCCAATTGTTTCAGTTCAAGTAAGAACTTTGGTACAATGATAACCAAGTGATTTTGAGCAAACCACAAGCTGTCAACGGTTTTGATTTGTCTTTACCAAAAGCCGTTTGCTTCTGGACTAGCCAACTCTTAGATAAATTATCAATATTATCTTTGGTGAGCTGATTACCAATTATGGTTTTTCCACTGCCTTTACCACAAGCCATAACCTTGCGGGCTAGCCAACTCTTCACTTATAAGGATATGGTGAGTTGAATACCATACAATTTTGGGCAAATTGCAAGCCATAAACGGATTTGATATATCTTTACCTGCAGCCGTTTGCTCAGGATTAGCCAGTCCTTATGTGGGTTAGACATGGCGGACTGATAACCATTTATTGAGTTCTAAGTGAGAAAAAAAAAAATAAAAATAAAAATAAATAAATAAATAAAAATAATTTTAAAATTTTGGCCAAAATGGGGGTACTAGATGGTACATTTGATCAAATTCGCAAGAATTCCCCCCCACACTTAGAACTGAATATTGCCCTCAATATTCAAAGAACCGGTTGTTAAACCAACACTTAGAACGTGAAAGGGAAATATAAATAGCCATTTATTTTATATACATTTTTTTTTTTTTTTTTTTTTTGAATGTACATATATACAACATGTGGGGCATCTCCCCCACACTAGGGTGAGACATGGGTGAAAACCCATATTTTGCTACTGTTTTTATTAACCGAGTCGCTAGCTTGACTCGACCCCGAATTCATTGGTTCATGGGGAAGTAAGTGGAAGAAACCATCTCCATCGGACTTTCATTAAAAATGTTTGGATAAACACTGAAGTACTTGAAAGTTCCACTCCGATGAGATATACACAGAGATCCGGCTCATAAATGATAAATGAAAATGCCGGGATCAAAGATAGTGTCTTCATTCCCTAAGGAGTGAAGAACAGGAGAAGTCACCTTGTAGGTGAAGAAAAGAAAGAAAGTCATGATAAAAATCATGACTAACTCATCATCATTAGAAGGAGAATTCATGATTTCTGGATCATGAATCTCATCATTTAAGCTCAGCTGATCAAGATAATTCAAGGGTGGGAGGGATGGGATTGTGATATCAATCAAATTCTCAGTGTTGAGAATATTTTCCTCCGAGACATAAAGATTTTCTTTGTCAAGATCAAGGTAAAAGTTATCATACTCCGACGGAGATATGATATGAGTGAGTTCACTGGAGAACTCCTCAAAGGTGAATGAATCAATATCGGGGAGAGAATTATGAGAATGAGAAGTGGTATTGCCACTAATTTTCTCTCCCATCTGATCAAAACAGAAGGCTTCCATTTCCGGAATAGAATCATCAGAAAATATGTCACTATCCTTTATGGGGATAGGAGATGAAATGGGTTTTTCTTTGAAAGCCTCGATTTTAGAAATGAGAAGATTGACATTCAATAATGTTGCTCGAAGAGCTTCATCTTTGATTTCAGTGTCAATTTCTTCATCATTCTCTTCTTCTAGGCTGACTGGCTCAGAAGGAAATTCTTCCACATAAATGATGTCTCCACAAGATAACGAGTCGTCATCATTAGAATCGGAGAACATCTCAACATGATCTTTTGGGAAGATAAGAGGAGGAGGGATATCACACAAATGCTCGAGAATTCCCTGTGACTCTCTTGGGATTGGGACAAGGTTCTCGACACTAGACTTTATGAATACGTCTGATTCCTTTGCAGGAATTGTGTCAAGAAGCTCATCCCCCATGCTTAGAGAGTGAGTGTGAACCTCGGGTGTGATAGCAGTTGTTTGAGATGGAATCTCAACTGCTGGGATATCAACTGATGATCTTGATGAATCTTTATAGAATTGAAGGATATCAAGTGTATCTTCATCATCACTGTCATCAGGAATAAAACAGAACTGAGAGCTAGATCTGGCTGCTTTTTCTTTTGCAATTGATTCCCTAACAGCTTTTTCAAAGGCATCATGGGAATCTATTTTAGCAACCTGCTCTTCAGTCAATAATTCCGCCATGGATTTCTCATGTGAATTTAGAATTAATGAAAATTGCGGGGGTGGGGATCTGTCAAAACCAGAAGGTTGACATTGATTATCATCATGAGGACCCCCACAATATACACAAGAAAAACTGGGAGCATTCTGAAATGTTTTTTTATTAAACTCCTCAGCTCTTTTCACTAACTCTAGAAGCTCTAGATAAGTGTCTTGCTGGGTTTGCTGAGGAGTTTGAGTTATTTGGCACTGTGGAGGTTGGTCGTGATATGGATCGTCGTAATTGTTACAAGGAAATGGATTCCATGTTTGACAATCAGAGCTAAAATGTGGGCCTCCACAGTACTCACAAGAAAAGTTCGGTGTATTTTGATACGATGCATCATTGAGATTTGGACAATATGATACTTGCTCGTATGAATGTGATGGGTAATTGGAGAAATTTGAAGAGTCGTTGAATGAGTTCGGATCAGGATCATAAGAAAATGAATTCCTCGAACCACAAAACAAACAACTTCCGTCTCGAATATCATTACCACATTGTTCACATGTACACCAACGACATGGCAAACCGAAAAGTGACTCACCACAACCGACACAAGGAATAAAATCCGGAGGTGGGACAAGTGGAGTGCTCTGAGAGCTAGGAATTTCCACCACTTCCGTTATGGTCTCTGGTTTTTGTTCTTGATAAACGTGAAGATTAGGCAAGTCGTTCTTTTCAGTCACTGATCTAAGCTCTGTACGTTTGCTTGACAAACTTTTAACCGTAAATCGTGAAAGAGTAGGATCGATTCTTGACGGTTTAGGAGTAATTGTGAGCTTAGATTTTTGGATAACCGTAGGTTGGACGTATTTAGCACTTTCATTGTCAGAGGAAAGTACCTGGTCCTTTGTCACCTCGGTTTCTCGTTCCATTTCCCTCATCGGAGAGGGAATAGGAATCAATGGATCATCATGATCAACACGAATTTTTGAAATCTTGGACAAGGCTTGAAGTTTTTCAAGCGCGAATAAGAATTCGGGGTTGATAGATGCCATAAGAATATAGAAGAAGTTAGAATCAAATGGATAGAGGGTGAAGGGATAAAGAATCAAAAAAGGGTAAGAGGGAAAAGGTGAATATTTTTGGGGTTGTTGGTTTTTTTTTTTTTTTTTTTTTTTTTTTTTTTTTTTTTTTTTTTTTTTTCAACAAGATCAAAGCACAACACAAGGAACTTAAACCTTAAATCAACCAGCGTACGGTAGCTCTCTAACTGAAAAACGCACAGGGTGGCGGAGAAGCAAAGGTGGGCAATTAATGCTCCTTAAAAACCCGCTTCTTTCGGTCTGCAATTTAATGTCAAGACCTCCTTAACCTCCGTAGAGTTTGTTTATCAATCAAAGGTGAGCCGAATTCGCAAGCGACACAAAGGCAAGTTTTAATCTTTGGTTTGGGAACTTATTATGGTCGTACCCCCAGTTAGGTAGTACTCTGTCTTGATTTTCGATGGTAATATTTTATTATTGTTTATTTATTAAAGAAAACGGAAAATCTTTTTGGTGTTTTTATTTTTTATATGATAATAATAATAATAATATATATAGAAAAGAAATGAAAAATATTTTTGGTATTTTATATTGTTTTTGAGAAATAGGAACTTCTGATAGAAGGATCTCGAATCACTAATCGCTAAAACTTAACACAAAAGTCGCAGCACACCTCCCCGGCAGCGGCGCCAAAATTTGATCCGTCCCGAAACAACACTTATAATTAAACAAATGCAGTCTCAGAACCGGATTCTCGTGTGTAGTGTGTGAAACCAGGCAAGTGATCACCTGGGTCGTTTCCCAACGAGGTGCGAAATTGAAAACTGTGAAAAGCTTTGGATTAGAGTGATTGATGATTGTGATATTGCTTGATTTATGATTTAACAAGATAAAATCTATTAAATAGAAGCTATCACTATTTTTCTGTATCGTTTAATCTAAATTACACTAAAAACGCGAGTCGGGAACTAATTAAAACGCGTATAATACTGAGATATATGTAAAATTAACCCTACAAGTGATCTAATATTTTTTATAACTTAAAAATGACAAAAGAAAATTATAGAAAAAAGATTTATATTTTTCTGATTTTTATATTTTTTATTATAATTTAATTACTAGTTAAACTAAATAAATAGATTAAAAATAGTAAAACTTTTCTAAAAATTATGAAACTTTTTTATAATTTACTCTAAGTGATTACTGATCTAATAAAAATAAAATTGGAGAAGGTGGCTTATTCTAATAAGCTACAAAAAAGCTGGAAAGCTAATAAGCTAATAAATAATAAACTGCTACTATATATTAAATAACTAAAAGTACAAGCGTATAATGAAAAAGACCACTAGTCCAGTTGGTCGGGTAGTGGTTTTGTGAACCAATCAACCCAGGTTCGAATCTAGCTTACTACCATTTTTTGAAACATTTTTTTTTTTTTTTTTTAATTTTCTTTTAACAAACTGCTAACCACTTAATCACACAAGCTGAAACAATTATGTTTAGCTTTTTCTAACTCGAAATAAGCTCAAAAATAAGCTCTAAATGTGGTAAAATTCGCATATGTCTGCTGTTTTACTCGATGGACAGGGCAAAATGGCCAATTTCAAGCCCTCGATATGCTATCAAAAACGTCCTCTAAAATCCTAAGAAAAATTTACCAAATAAACGAGCTGGGGCACTTTTATAATCCAAAAGACCAAATTATTTTAGCTTAAAACGAAGGCACTAGAAATTGTTGAAAGTCTGCAAAAATCTGAAAATACAAAATATAATTTGACTTTTTAAGACTCTCGATTATTCTGACTTATTCGAACTTTGATCCTTCCTAATTGATTGAAATGGATGTATTAAGCTACAAAAAGACTATAACATGCAACTTTAACAACTTACTAACTAATATGAATGATTTGGATCAACCAAATCCTAACAGTGAAACTGTTAGGAATCTAGAAGATGATTTTGACTTTTAGCTTAATAAGACCTAAGTTTTATAGTTTCTATATCCTATTTAGACCTAAGATAACTTGTTTCAACAACAATTAACAAACAAAACAAGCTCTAAGTCCCTTAAAACTGTTTAACCAAACACCCCTTTAAGGGAACTTTTGTACTAAAAACACAAATATTTAAACTAAAACTATGCTTTTAAAGATTAAAACAGATTAAATGAACTATATTGAAGTTATTTAAACTAATTTTACACTACATAAACAATAAAACATAAGAAAGCTAAAAATGTATAAATTGCTTACAATTGAGTTAGGCTGAGCAAAAGTGAACCATGGATCATGAACCACCCTAAAAGCTTCCAAATAAGCTACTAAACCCAGAATAATCCAAATTACACCCTGCTTCACCTTCTTCTTCACTAACTCACTATTTTTGAATTATTTTTTATTTTTCTTAATTTTTCTTGAATTTTTCTTTTGAATACCAATAACTATTTTAATGATTCTAAAAGATTTAATAAGCTTTGTCAAGGCTTATGGAAGCTGTGAGAACCAACAAACAATAATAAACAACAACATTCAAACTTTTAGCATTTTAGAAATTTGAGGAAAAATGGCATAATCTGAGAATTAAGATGAAACTTGAAATTGATACTGAATAAAGTTAAAATTACATAAGTTAGACAGGATACAAGCTTTAGGAATTGAAAATTACAACTAGAATGCTAACTACACTACATACGACTACTTTCTAATTAAACTACTCTAATAATATCTCCATACTGCTTCTTCTCCCTTTTGTAGTGACTTTTCTTGTTTGTGGGACCCACTGGACCAATTCCCACCATTAATTAGAACCATTGGATCCTTTGAAGCCATCTTGGCCGTTTAAAATGTTTTGGCGCCAAAGTCTAGGGGTGTAGCTGTGGTTGCGTGAGAGGGTTTTAAGGAGTAGTGGAGGGTTGTGTGAGGTGGAGGCAAAACAGTGGGCTGGTATTGTGGTATGAAGTTGCATAGGTGGTGTTGGTATTGGAGGTGGTATGTAGCAGTAATGGTGGTGTTGGGAGGGAAAGGGAAAACGGGTATTTGGTTTTGGTTTTGGTCAACGAGGTCAAAGGCAAGGGGAGGTGGGCCGGGTGAAGTGGGGTTGGGCTGTTGGATAAGGGTAAAGGGTAGGGTAGTTTGGTTTTTTGGATTTATTTATATCTTGGGCTTAGTTAATTGTTGTAACTAATATAACCACAAGGACCAATGTTGTAATATGCTGAAATTCAGGGACCAAATCTGCCAAACATCAAAACTATATTCCAGGGACCATTAGTGTCAAGTGTCAATAGTATAAGGACCACAAAAGATTATTTTTCATTTTATAACATCCGGGGACCTATTTTGACAACTTTTGAAACTTCGGGGACTAAAACTGCCAATTATGCAAACTTAGCTCGTTTTTGACTGTTTTTAATCATTTTGCACTTGTAACACATAAAAACACATTTTGATGATATTTATAACATTTATTGGCTATTTGTGTGTTTTTGGACGTTTATGTGGGTTTAACAGTATAAAATATATGTGTAATTAGACACATATCAGTAATTAACGGAATTGACTAATGACTGTTAGTAAATAAAGGAGGGGGTTGAGTGTCAAGTTTTAAAACTTGAGGAGGTGTTAGACTCAAACTTAGAGAGCAAGTTTGGAGCCTATAAAACCCCTTAAGCCTTCTATAGGAACGACACAATAAGAATAAAACCTAAAAGTCAATCGACTTTATCAATTATCATTCTTAGCATATGTTGTAGTCGTACAGTGACTATCTTTGACATATGTAGTACTTTTGACATATGCCTATAGTGCAAGATATTCACTGTACCGTACTATGCATATTAAGTATATTATAATATCACATGATATCTATCTTTAACATATGTATTGTACAGTATGTAGAAGAATGATTATTATTTTTGCTTCCTTTTTGAATAATAGATTCAAGATTTATTGAACAAAATAGTTTTGGTTTAATAATTGTGTTCATTCACTAGCATCAACCTTTGATTGGTTATAGTACGTGTATACATGAACTTGGATATAACTTACTTTAGTTATTATCTTGGATTATGAAACAAAAAGGTAAGGGGTTTCACGTTAATCCGTTTGGTGTTCAAGTAAAGAGAAGAGAAGATTTGATCCTTTTTCTTGCTAGGATCATAATGGTACGTTTACTATTTATATTCGGTAATACTATTTATGTGTTAAATTAAAGATCCTTGCTTCCGCTATTATGTGCTTTGATGTTTATTTATTTATTTGAATGTCAAGATATTTAAATTCCAACAAAAAGTACGTAAGCATAGTAAAACTAATAAACTAAATTACTACAATGAAATACATTGCTACTCTCTTTACAAGAATAGACCAATTTAATTCATTTTATCAAAATGAACCAAAGATGCCAAATAAAGATGCCAACAAATAGGAACTTGCTGCTCAAACCACTCAGGCTTTTTGAAATTTGGATCAACATGGGCTTCTTAATTAATGATTGACTGCACAGATAGATCCCACCCAAATTCATCATCATGTCTTTTTCCCGTGGGGCTTCGTTTCTCGGAAAAAATTTTGATCTTGTTATCTCACTCATTTTAGGAGCCTAAGAAGTAAGACCTTCACTACATATGTACGAAGCAAACTTCTTGTTCGTATATCAGTATGCGTAGAAATACAGACACACATACATATAAAACAACTATGTACATACAGATAATCGACACATACATATAAGAAAAACCAACCTCAAGATCATCAACATTTTTTTCGTTTTTCAATTCCATTTCGTTGTATGCGACTTGACTTATGAATTAACACATTATGGTTTTATGGTTGTTTATATAGGCAATGGAAAAGACTTTTGCCATATATAGTTTCATAAGTTTCAACCTCACATTATGGTTGATTATCATTTCCAGCCATGTAAATCATTATCAATACTTTCCGTGGTTAAGTTAACATTCCAGCCGTGTATATAGTTTCATAAGTCAGCCATTCCTAAGATAGAATTAATTTCCAGCCGTGTAAATCATTATCAATACTTTCTGTAGTTAAGATAACATTCCAGCCGTGTCTTAGTTTCATAAGTCAGCCATTCCTAAGATTCTTAAAATAGAATTAAGTTTTCACTTTCAAAGGGTAGTTTAGGCAATACATTAATTTCAGTTTTTTCACTTTTCATTTCTTGACTTGTTGACCATTTTTCCTTTATAATTAGTTAAGATACGTATGACCGGATTCGAACACGAGGTTTATAATATGCTAGTCATGATTATTAAATTCCAATAGTGGCATCACGAGCCGTTAATATTGTGTAATTAATTACCTAAACACATAAAAATCGAATCTTTGATTGATTATTGCATGTTTACTAGTTTCTAGGGTTTAAAAATTCGAAAACCCTATTTTTTTTTATATAGGGTTGATTGCCTTTAATTAAAAAAAAATTAAGTTTTGTAAAAAGTGTAGAAACCCTAGGTTGTGTGCAATTATTATGTGTTAATTAATGAATAAATTATGCTATGTCATTAAAAGTAAGCGATCTTGGTGAATTGATTATATGATAATAAGTGTTTATTTGGATCCATGATGAAAACATGCATGTTTTATCATGGATCAATGGATATATATGCGTTAATTGTTAAGTGTCTGTATTTGCATGCTTATTGTACGATATGTGTTAATTAATTAGGGTTATTAGTAATTAAATTTGTATGATTAATTAATTCTAAAATTGGGGAAGACACCATATGTATCGTTTTTATTTTATTAAATACGTGTGTTATTGTATATATTTATCGTAGGACTTACGCTACCAATTATTGTTTTAGTTGGTTATTTATATTATTTGCTTATTTGTTTATTTATAGTTTGACAAGTTGTAAGAAAAGGGTAATTTTTGAATAGAAAATAAACCGAACTAAACAATGATGAAACATGACTTGTTGTAAATTATAACATTGCAAAGTCTTATGTGCCGATAGTGGTTCGCTTCGCACGATAATTGGCTCCCAGACGAGACTAGCAAGATTTATAATTTATAACATATTTTTAAGAGTTAAATCTTAAACTTTTATTCGATTGATGTTTATTATACCAATAGTTATAAAGGCTCATCCATTTTTAACAAACTATAAGAGGGGTATAAGGGTGGTTGCCATGTATTTGCAACCTAAAGAAGAAGGTTTTTAATAAGCTTCGTGCTGACCCGCTTCTCCGCTTCTTTGTGCATCAAAATGGAGTTAACTACGACTATTTTATTGTACAAAAACATCTTAAGGGTAAATTCACCTTAATTCCACACGCCACTTTGTGGTAATTATCCGAATAACTTGGGTCTTTTGACTCATGCAGTAGTACGATATAGTGGGTGATAATTGAAGGTAATTCTTTGATTGGTTTATCCAATACCTCGATTGAAACTTTGTTGATTTAATCTTAGTGAAAGAAACTAATGAGTAAAGTTTTGATAAAACCTATGATACGAAGATGTGTGCATGCTTCTTCGTACATATTTTTGATTACACACATCAAAATTAGTACCCTTTAAATTTAAGTTTATGCCATCTAATTAAAGAAACACTTGCAGTTGCAATTTACGTTATGTGAGACTTAGCTAGATTGCAATCCCAAGGTAAATCTCCACGTTATGTTAGACATAGCTGGAATAAATTTACAGTTTTTTAAATTAGACAAGTTAATTGAGTTAGATAGTGAGATCTAGTAACCCAAGGCATAAGATGGGATGAAACATGCTTACATTGCAACTAGTTTGGCAATTGATAAATCCCATAATGATCTAGAAATTGTAAAATGTTTGACAATTATTGTTCGACAATTACCTTGTTGAATACTTTATTACTAGCAGATAAACTGATATAATGGAACTATGTCAATTTGGATCCTAGTTTTAAGAAAATTATATGGTTATATGAATATTTACCAA
The DNA here is from genome assembly GCA_021014915.2 of Artemisia tridentata subsp. tridentata. Classification (NCBI taxonomy): domain Eukaryota; kingdom Viridiplantae; phylum Streptophyta; class Magnoliopsida; order Asterales; family Asteraceae; genus Artemisia; species Artemisia tridentata. Next base: position 468,793,748 of record CP139507.1, read on the forward strand.
GGGTATTTAATTGTCTTGAAAGGTTGAATTATCAAAAGTACTAACTTTTGAACTTTTTCTGTAGAATGGCTCAACCCGATAACAATACACTAGGTTCTGCTTTCAAATCTATGTTTGATCAAGAAAAATTGACTGGTGCTAATTTCAATGATTGGTATAGATCACTGAGGATTGTCCTGCGAGTTGCTAAAAGACTAGATTATTTAAGTAAGCCTATTCCTCCTGCTAACTCACCTGCTGATGAGCTAGCAGCTTGGAACCTTGAGTATGATAGACACAATAATGTTGCGTGTCTTATGCTTGAAAGTATGATCCCTTCATTGCAAAAGCAATTTGAAAGTCATTCTCCCATGGATATGCTCAATGAACTCAGGCGTATATTTGAGAAACCAGTAGATGTAGAACTGTATGATCTTATTGATGCTCTACACAGCTGTAAACAGGAGGACGGTAAATCCGTGAGTGTCTTGAAAATGAAAAGTTACATGGACCAACTTGAGCAGCTCAACTATCATTACCCGCAGGAAGTATGTATTGGCCTGATCAACAGATCCCTTAACAAGGAGTTTGGTGGTTTTGTGCGCAATTTTAACATGCATTGCACGGGGAAGACAGTTAGTGAGTTACATGCAATGCTCATTGACTATGAAAAGGGATTCACTGAAAAAGGCTCCTACACCTCAGGTGCTTGCTATACAAGGTAGTAGGATTCATAAGCCAAACAAACCGCAGCAAGCGAACAAGGGGAAGGGTAAAGGCAAGGCTAAGGGTAAGCAGGTTATGGCTTACCAACCCGTGCCTAAAAAGAACCCTCCTAAGAAGGAACTGTCCTCTCTACCTTGAAGAGTTGCGAGTGAAGAAGATGAAGAATGTTGGACATGTCGCCAGCACTTCAGGTAACTTCATGATTGAATTATTTGCTTTTCCTCATAAAATAATTTCCTGGGTGTATGACACTGGATGTGGTATTTATATTTGCAATACACTACAAGGACTTAGAGGAGCAAGGAAGCTGGCCTATGGGGAGCAATACCTGCACGTGGGAAATGGAGCACATGCAGCTGTTGAAGCCATAGGAACGTTTGATTTAGTTTTGCCTTCGGGCTTAGTACTAGTTTTGAACAATTGTCATTACGCACCTTCTATAATTACAGGTGTTGTTTCAGTTTCCTTGTTAAAAGATATTGGTTTTGTTCACACATTTACAAGTTATGGAATTTATGTTTCTTTAAATAATATTTTTTACTTTAATGCAATTCCTGTGAATGGTGTGTTTGAAATTGATATGCATGGTATTGTGAATGATACTAATAATTCTGTCTTTAGCATCAATAATAAGATAATCAAGTTAGACTTGGATTCTACTTATCTTTGGCATTGTCGACTTGCTCACATAGGCAAGAAACGCATGGAAAAGCTGCAACGATGGGCTTTTGGAACGTATCAATGATGAATCATTTGATAAGTGCGAATCTTGCATATCTGGGAAGATGACAAGCAAACCTTTTTCATATCAAATGGAAAGGGCTTCAGATCTACTTGGTTTGATACATACAGACGTATGTGGACCACTTAGACATGTGTCAAGGAAGGGTGCTAGCTACTTCTTAACCTTTACAGATGATTTCAGTCGCTATGGTTATGTTTATTTTCTTAAACATAAACATGAAGTGTTTGAAACATTTAAGGTTTTCAAGAATGAAGTAGAATTGTAACTAGGAAAGAAGATAAAGGCTCTTCGATCCGATAGAGGTGGTGAATATATTAGCCAAGAGTTTAAAGATTATCTTGCTGAGTGTGGAATTGTCCAGCAGCTCACATCTCCATATACACCACAAAAAATGGTGTATATGAGAGAAGAAATCGTACATTGCTAGATATGATACGATCAATGTTTAATCTTACAACTCTTTCCTTATCCTTTTGGGATTATGCTTTAGAAACCGCTATTCGCTTTCTAAATATGGTTCCGACCAAGAAGGTTGATAAGACTCCATACGATTTGTGGTATGCAAAAGCTCCCAACTTGTCTTACTTAAAGGTCTGGGGTTGTGAGGCGTTTGTTAAACGTAACTCAGCTGATAAACTCCAACAGAGATCTATTAAGTGTATCTTCGTAGGTTACCCAAAGGAAACGATGGGTTACTACTTTTACTTCCCACCTAAAAACAAAGTCATTGTGGCTAGGTATGGAGATTTCCTTGAAAGGAATCTCATATCTCAAGAATTCAGTGGGAGAGTTTATGATCTGGAAGATGATCAAGAAGATACATCACCTTCTGAAAACACTAGCCAACTTCAAGTGGAACCTGAAAGTCTGGGACCTCTACCTGAAGTTACTCCCATTTGTAGGTCTGAACGGACTATACGTGCTCCAGAACATCTATGTCTTAATGTAGAAGTTGAGGAAAATATGTTAGGGGATCTTGGAGAACCTGCTAACTATAAGGCTGCCATGGCTGATCCTGAAAAGGACAAATGGAAAGCAGCAATGAATGGGGAGTTGCAATATATCCATGAAAGATAATGATGTCTGGATTGAAGTAGACCTTCCTCCTAACGCTAAATTCGTTGGAAGCAAGTGGCTCTTCAAGAAGAAAACTGACATGGATGGCAAGGTACACACCTATAAGGCTCGTCTAGTAGCTAAAGGCTTTACTCAAACCTATGGGGTTGACTACGAGGAGACCTTTTCTCCTATAGCAGACATTAGAGCTATTAGGATTCTTATAGCTATAGCAGCGTACTATGACTATGAGATTTGGCAAATGGATGTCAAAACCACCTTCTTGAATGGTCGCCTAGATGAGGATATCTATATGGCGCAGCCTGAGGGGTTTATGAATCCAGAATTTCCAGAGCGAGTATGCAAGCTTCAAAGATCCATTTATGGATTGAAGCAAACATCAAGGCAATGGAATAAGAGATTTGATGAGGAAATCAAGATGTTTGGTTTCACTCAGAATCTTGATGAGCCATGTGTATACCATAAGGCTAGTGGGAGTGATGTTACTTTCCTTATCCTGTTTGTCGATGACATATTGATTATGGGAAACGACATTCCAAGTTTACAAGAGGTTAAGTCCTATCTTGGAAGGTGTTTTTCTATGAAGGATTTAGGAGAAACAACATACATCCTAGGAATCAAGATCAACAGAAATAGATCTAAGTGGTTAATTGGATTTAGTCAAAGTGCTTACATTGATAAAATCCTGAAGAGATTCAGGATGGAGAATTCCAAAAAGGGATATCTACCAATACAAGTAGAACATGGCTTAAGTAGCAAACTATGTGCTTCAACACCTGCTGAGGTGTCATGCATGAGTAGAGTTCCTTATGCTTCGGCTGTAGGATCTATCACATATGCAGTGAGATGCACAAGGCCAGATGTGGCGTTTGCACAAAATATCACCAGTCGATATCAACAGAACCCAAGTGATCTTCACTGGCGTGCTGTTAAAAACATTCTCAAGTACATAAGGGCTACTCGAGATATGTTTCTAGTGTATGGTGGAAATCCAGAGGCAGAGCTTGATGTTACAGGTTTCTGCGATGCGTCCTGGCAAACTGATAAAGATGATACAAAGTCTTAGACGGGATATGTCTTTGTAGTCAATGGAGGAGCAGTAGACTGGAAGAGCAAGAAGCATAGTACAATTGCGATGTCTAAAATAGAAACTGAGTACATAGCTACTTCAGAAGCTGCAATGGAAGCTTTTTGGATTAGGAAATTCATTTCAGGGCTCGGAGTTATGCCTTCAATTGATTTACCTATAAATGTATATTGTGACAATTCTACTGCAATTACATTCGCCAATGAACCTGGAGTCATGAAAGGCGCCAGACATTTTCCTCGACGATATCACTATATTCGAGAACAAGTCGAAATAGGTGAAATAAATCTACTCAAAGTTCACACAGACGACAATCTAGTTGATCTCTTCACGAAGGCTTTACCTAAGGAAAAGCTTACTCAACATGCTAATGGCATTGGACTTCCTTTAGCTAGTAGTTTCATGTAAATCTGTGGTTATGTATTTGAATAAAGGATGTATTGAACAATTATTATTTTAATGAAATAAAGTATTAGTTATGTTTATTTTTCATTTATAATATATTGTATCCTATATTTGCATGTTTAAATCCGTGAATAAGTTATGTTATTCTAAATAGTCAATTGTCAATCAATGATATGTGAATTAATATCATTGAATTAAGACAAATCTGAGTTTTGGTTAGAATATACTTATGTATATTGATGCGTGGTTATGCCAAATTCACATGATATTCAATGAATTGAATATAGGACTGATCCTAACTACATGATTGTACTTTATGGATCTTTGTCATTAAGTAAATCATGATTATTTATCCTCTGATTTAAGATACCAGAAAACTGTCATGGGTGTAGCACATTTCTGTAAAATAGTCTAACGCTATCCGTAACTGGTAGTAATAAGGGTTGTTTTCAAAAGTGTTGTGAAATTCATAAGTTTTGCTTTTGTTCCTTCGAATTTGTTTTGAAGTATAATACTGCTGGGCCCCTCGTAGGTTGACAAGATGTTTGTTTGGCCATACCCAAGATCTATCTGGAATACGTTCAGATGATTTGGTAATCTTGTTCAATCAGATATAACAAGAAATAGAATAGTTTGTGGATATATTTAATATACGTATGACCGGATTCGAACACGAGAATATGGGATTGCACACTTTACGTATGAGAATCGATGTTTAATAATTCATATATAATAGTTATATTTAATTATTAATTTACAATAACAACTAACGGGCGTTAATACTTAACGGGGTTTAGTCTAACGGTCGTTAAGTATCAAATACAAGGACTAAAGAGAAACTAGGAGAAGAAGGATCCGGAATCCCTTTAGGATTATTGTGGCCGATCGGTGAGACTTTCCTTAGGGGAATCCCTCCCTAACTTAGACTCCAAGATTTACAAACTATAAATACATGGCCTTGTATTCATTATTGGTTAAATCTTGGTTCTCATTAGCAACCCAAACTTATTCTTCTTCTTCTCCCTCATCTAGTCTTGGCCGATCGTATACCCTAACACATAAGGGATTCGGTTTGTCTTGATTAAACAAAGTGTTTGGTTTGTTATTGTGATCAAGAAACTAGCATTCGCATCGAATCGCTACTAATACGTGTGTACAAGACCATAGATAAAATCCCAATTGGATTTCACATAAACCCTAAATCGATTTAGGGTAAATCGATTTCATCTAAACCCTAACTTTTAGGGTTCTTGATTCTTGATCTAGTGTTTGCTTGGATTACTAAAAGGTACGCTTACTTTTATGTTTTGGTTAATTAATTACAAGTATTTGTTTAAGTCTTCCGTTGCGTAATCTATGTGATTTAGGTTTATAATATACAAGGTGAAAGTGTCCGCCGCGTTGCGGCGGGTCTTTTTTGCGCTAATTTTGATTAGATCTGTGTGTTGTTTGAATATTATGTCAAATGCAAGTATGATTTACATATAGTTTTCGTTAGAAAATCTGTACACTATTCTAACATGTTCTAAATTGCAATCCGTTTGTTTGAGATGTGTCTTCGAGGCCGAGTGGTAAACAATGCCATTTTTTTCTTTAGGCTTTTGTGTGTATATAAAGTCCCATTGACCCAATAAAGTAAAAAAAGAATAATAGTAACAGAACAATTCTTATTAGAAGCAATTTTCTAATGGTGACGTTGTTTTTAAATGGTTGTCTAGATATTTTCTAATGGTACCATTTTCACGATGATATTAAAGAGAATCGATTTAGTCTAACACGTGAAGAAACCAATACCAGACTATCAAGAAACTCACCATACGACAACAAATATTCAATTAAAAACACATAAAAAACGAAAAAAGACACAACCTTTTTTAAACAACAAATGTAAATGCTCTTGCGTATGCACAACTCTCTTTCCACAAGTATGTCATTAGACCTGCAAGATACAACAAATTTAGTTTTTCATTTTTACACAATATGAATAATGCAAACAACAAACGCAAGTCCCAAGTGAAAACATATCTACCTACATGCAAAGCAGCAATGAGGCCACTAAATGCGTATACACTTGCAGTCATAAACTGCATTATTTGCAAGCCCATCTGCATGGGGGTTTGTGGTTTATGGTGATGAATATAATTCATATCTCTACACATCATAAAGTATGCGTTTTAAGTGTTAAGAATTCAAAATTTTCATACAGTTTTAGTAAATTTTAGATTGTTAGTTTGATCACCTTATAGAATTCAGAAGGTTCTCTTTACAACATTTGTGATTGTCACCAGATATATAGTAACATAGATGAGGTCTGCAAAAAGAACCAAATCACTAACACAAAGTAATTATAAGGCACCCTACTCCACTATTTTAGTTTTGACGTACCTCGATTGTATATGGACATGTTCTGACGGAGTCACTGGTATAGTATTGCCCCTCCTGTCCATACATTCACATAGTATGTCAGATAAGTTAAACACCGAATATGAGTTGTTACTTTGTTTCTACCAAAAGTAACGAAACAATTTTATTTGTTTCATTGAAACGCAATTAGCGTCTAAACATTTTAACAACTAATATTCAGCAAACAATGTTTCACACTTGTGCGCCTTAGACAATCCTCGTTGATACATAAGAACTACTAATCAATAAACAGCAACAAATACATTAAAAATCAGGCTAACCTTCTTATCTTTGATCTTGCTAGACCACAAGCATGTCTGAAACTGGTTTCTTTATGTTCATATATCTGATAACCCAAAAACAAAATCACCTTTATTAGATTCTATGACTCATTAGTTTGGTTTCGAGGTTACACAAACAGCACGTGAACGGACATATAAAGTACCATACAAATGAGACATTAGGGTGCACTTGTTTTGTACCTTGAAAGCTACCTTGAATCCGAGTTATGAATTGGAGTTAGAAACTGCAATCAAACAAAAGCCAATCAATATCTGATGAACTCAAATAAGTACATTTTATTACCGTCATTTATCCTATTTATTTGACTTGTTTTATTATATTATCTATGAGAATTGATACTTAATCATTTACTTTTGTAATTCTCAGGTAAAAACAAGCATTTGGTGAAACTTGGCGATTTTGGACTAATTATGGAGCAAAACAAGCAAGAAGTTAAGAGTCTACTGAAATGTACAAGATCAAGACATTCTGCTCCAGATGCGCCGCATTATACTTCTTACATACGGCGCATCACTATCAAGATTTCACAAGATACGATCCAAGATACAAGAGGACATGCGCCGCATCTATAAATGGAGTTACGCCGCATCTTCTGGCGGTGTACGAATATTCCTGAATATATCAATCTTGGACCCCACGCGAAGTTAAGTCAATGCGCCGCATCTACTTATTAGATGCGCCGCATCTTACCCTCAGACAGAAACTATAAATACCCCAAGACCAGACGAATTTCGAGAGCATATAATATATACGAAGGACGAAACAGAAGAAACCCTAGGACGAATTCAGTCGAAGTAGCAGCACAAGACACACCTTGAACGAAGATACAAGAGATGTAAGAAGGTCCTGCATGTATTTAATTCTTTAAGTAGTTTTGTTTTATTGTGTTAGTAAACTTTAATTCATCAGGATTGGTGGCTTGTGTAATGTGACAACGGAAAGGTTGCACTCCCTTAAAACTGCTTTCCCATTAATTAAAGTTTATATGTTGATGTCTTTGGTGACTTTTATTAGTGCATTGATAACCTCTGTGTCTAGCTGAGCGTTGATCGGGTCGCCATGCCTCTGCCCTCGCCTATTTATTAGATCGCCTATGCATTCTATCGTCTGTAGAAAAGTAGCAAGAAAGATAAATAGGATAGTCATAAGTAATCATTAAGGGTTTACTCGCCGATAAGATTAGAACCAACGAGAAAGGACTTAATCTCGGTGCGTTGCATCGAACTATACACTTCATATAAAACTAGCAATAAAACAAGTGACAAGCTACTTAACTATCAGGACAGGTCTTCTTATTGTCTCGAGTATTTATCTGTGTACGTGTGTGCTATTCGCTGATTCGTGCCTATTAGTTTAGTTTATTATTTAATTGCAACCAAACCGTGCCATTCTCTCAGGCTGAACCCCCTTGCGTTAAATTAGGTTGTATAGCTAACTTAAGATATTAAAATACTGATTAGAATAACTAGATAATACGTTCCACTCTTAGTGATCGACACTCTACTTACCATTATATACATATTGACCGGGTACACTGCTCGTTAAAGTGTGTGTGTTATTGATAAGTCGGCTAAATATAAATTTAAAACTTGAATACTGCTAAAACCACAACGACATACCGTGGGTATAAATTAGAGCATACGCACACGACACATCAAGTTTTTGGCGCCGCTGCCGGGGAGTGAATTGTTATTATCTGTTAATTTGATTAGTATTTTAATTAGGTTTTTCTTTTTAATTTTTAATCTAACTGCTAACTCTGTTGTATATTAAATTAAATTGCATTCATTTTATTATTTTGCATATTTTCTGTTTTTGTGTGTTTTTATTTGTGTTTATTTTGGTTTGTTTTTATTTGTTTTTATTTTTCGTATTTTCTGCATACTGCTATCGTTGTACAGAGCTTATATAAACGATACGGCGCATCTATTTTCATAGATACGGCGTATTGCGTTTATATTTTTTTTAAAATACAACGCGTTTAATTAATTCGATACGACGCGTCTTTCCCCAAGATACGGCGTATTCTGTTTATAAATAAATAAAATAAAATAAAATAAAATAAAATAAAAAAATTCTAAACGATAACGCCATATGACGCATCTGTTTTTGCAGATACGGCGTATCTATTATTTTAATTAAAAACAGTTTTCGAATTATTAAACATATACGACGCATCGATCTTTGTCGATACGGCGTATCTTCTGAATCAAAAATCTTGTATTTTGAAACGTAACGAAAATACGGCACATTAGCTTTTGTTAATACGACGAATATAGTTTGATAAATATAGTTGATTTTTGATATTTACTTTGATCGGTCCGCTACTCTCGTGCACAAGTTGTTTACTTTCAGGATGAATGATGGCTTAAGCATCACTATGGAAGATTACATTCTGAACCCGACCATGAGATGCTAGCTGGAGTAATCAAACCGTTGATGATTGTAAGGCTGTAATAAGACGACAAGCGTGGAGGAAAACTCAGTACTGGTAACATAGAACGTCTTAAATTCTTGAAATAATTCCAGGTAACATCTACAATAATTCACCTAGCCTTAAAAAGAGTTCTCTCAATTTCACTATACATTTATAATCTTGATTTTGTAAGCTAAAACACGATATTTGTTCCTAACCCAGGGATAAATCGTTATCTACTAAACAATAAGATTATAATTACTAATAAAACGAATATACTTGTTGATCTTATCTTGGATTTATATATATCATATGCCGTTTAACCCCAATTTGATGTATAAGGAATTGTGTTGCGGAGGCCAAGGTACGTTCCTTATTTAAATTTCGTTCACTAACATAGCGATACGGCGGATCTAAATATCCCAAGCGCCGTATCTCTGACCAACTAGGACTCATTGACTAGTCAACGAGATTAAATAGATACGGCGCATTCCAATTTTTCAATACGGCGCATCGTTTTGCCCTATAAATACGACGGGAATGTGCCGGATCTAAATTTTTTTTACCCCAAATCCTCACACAGTTAAGAACATACACGCAGTAAAATTATACTCTAAATCCGAGCATTTTTCTCAAATCAACCCTCTAATCCGATCTCTTAACCTACTCCTAATCATATAATTAAGGTAATTATTCTATTTCGATTTAATTTTGTTTAATATAAAAATTAGGGTTTATGTGATTAATTCGATTAGGGCTTAAATGATATAGAGATATGATTAGGACTCGCATTAGATAATTTCCCCCGTATTTAATTTGCATAAATCATTGGATTTCTGGCCTAATTTGATTTGAATGAAAATTTTGGTTTTGAATTCGATTTTGAATTTTAGTGGGAAAATGGATTAGTAGTGGTGTAATGAGCTTTTAGAACTTTTATAATGGGTAAATGGAACTGTGATGTTAAGTGGGAGTTTACGTCACGGATACGGATTCTTGGAATGCATGCCTGACCCCCTTTATTTTATACTGATATGCTTTTAGATGCGGCGCATCTAGGATAATTGATGCGGCGTAACGACCTATTTCCAAATTAATAAAATTCTAGATACGCCGTATTACTTAATCTAGATACGACGCATCTCCATACGCCGTATCTCATTTCTTGCTCCGCATCTCTTATATTTTGTGCAGATACGCCGCACTGATTAAATCAGATGTGCCGTATCTACCTTACTTGCAGACTGTTTACTAACTTTGAAAATTTATTTCAGATGGCATTTCCTGAGGCTGCACACAGACATCAGTGGCTCCGTTTCGAGAATATGGGACTGACTCCTGGGACTTTGGATGATTACTTGCGGAGACTAGACTCGATTTACTTTAAGAGAATATTTAGGGTCCAGGTTTTGGATATTGCTGATGTTGGATTGATTGGAGCGGGGCATGCTGCTGATAGTTTGCATCGTAGGTTGGAGATGGTGGTTAGTGATGATGATGATGAGGTGGTGTTTAGATCTTTTGCTTGGGAAAGGTTGTTTGGGGTCGATGAGCCTCTTATCAGGGAGCTTATGTTGGAGTTCTTCAGTACTGTCCATTACAGGGAGACTGATACAGAGTTGGATACTGCCGACACTTTGGTTTTTAGGTTGGGGGGAGTGCACAGGCAGATGTCGATGAGGGAGTTTATTCTGGATATGGGGTTACACACTGCTGAGGAGCTTGAGTCTGACGGGTTTGCCAGGTACTGGGCTAACAGCTTGAGGGCAGTTCCTGATAGGGCATTGCTGGGAGATTACTGGGCTAGGATCTCTTCAGGGGGTGATATCACTACTTCCACCCCTTCTTACACACTGATCAGGGAGCCCATGAGGAGGTTGTGCCACCGCATGATAGCTTTGACCATTGCTGGGAGAGGTCAGTCACCTGAGAAGGTGACCACTCTTGACCTTTTCCTTTTGAGGAGCATGGACGAGGGATTGTCGGTGAACATCCCCCACTTTCTAGCACATTACCTCCATCGTGCAGCTGCAGGGAGAGATAGGAGGAGTCATATGACTGGCGGGCATTTTGTATCTAGGCTGGCCCGCCATTTTGGAGTGATTGGAGAGGAGATTCCAGCAGGGCTGGAGGTTGTGGTGACCCATCTCCCAGCTATTGACAGGGATTATTTGGTTAGACTTGGGATCTGTCAGTTGGCTATGGGGAATTACTTTTGGGTAGCATTGGGGCCCGCTAGAGCTGCAGGGCCAGAGGCGGAGCAGGGAGGTCCCCAGGGAGCTCCGGCTGCTGCTCCAGCACATCAGGAGGAGCCACAGGCACCAGTACCCCCACCAGCACCTGTACGCACGGTGAGTCAGAGAGTTGAGGCAGTTGAGGGAGAGCTGAGAGCCTTGAGAGGCGTTGTAGATGGTATGAGGAGGGACTCGGAGTGGCTTGTTACGAGTGTGAGCCGACTTTTGGAGCAGCAGGGTATTACCCACACTCGTCCGGATGGTACTCATGTTGCAGGAGTGACACTTGCATACACTCGCAGAGTCCGGGCTAGGACTGATGATGCCAGCACTTCGGGGACCCACCCACACGACCACACTGACCCTTGATCTCTTGATTTTACGTGTTTATTGACATTGTTCCATGCATATTATTATTCTTTTTGGATTGTACTAATCGTTATTATCATATATGCATTTGATGTTTCAGTCTATATTTCTTATTATGCTTGACAAAGACTGGCATTAAGTTCAGCACGATAATACGAGAGGACGTGAGAGAAAACCGTGGAACGAGCCATTTTACAATAGACTGTTAACAGTCTGTCTGGTAAACACATGCGCCGCATCTGGTACAACAGATGCGCCGCATCCTATCCTTTATTTTATTTTTATTTCGTACTTGTTCCAGGCTCGATACGGCGTATCTTCTTCCATAAGATACGGCGCATCGACTGACCTGATGATTTTCATTTTAATTTTTATGTTTTATTTTTATCTAACTACTAATGTATTATGCAAGTTTGAACCTTCTTAATTTAGGTGTGTTAAAGTCTTGGTGGTATTATAGATTCCTGCATTTCCTGTGGATACATCAAATATGAAGCTTAAACGTTCTCATCCACAAGAAGTTGATTTTTGCTCTTATACTAATGGAGGATCATACCGAGCAAATCTCAGGGGAGTTTTTCTGTTCTAATTCTTTTATTTTCCAGTTTTTAACCTTTGATACAAACAACGAGGACGTTGTTTAACTTAAGTGGGGGGATTGGAGAATTAAAACACTTACTTGTCCTAAACTTTTCAAAATATGCTTAAAATGTGCTTAATATATCAAAATTTAAAATTTTTTAGCATGTTTTTGTTTAAGATCTAAGTTGCATAGCTGCACACATGACGTTATTTTCAAAAATTATGATTTTTCAAAATTCACAAATCTATGAGTGTGCCGGTGACTTGTAAACTTTAGAACTTGGCTTGTATACTATTCGAGACCACCATAATAAGTATTATTTTTATAATTGGAATGACTTGTCTAAATTGGTAAAATTCTAGGATTACACCCAAATAGCCTTTATATGTTATGTGTTATTAACTAACTACACTGGTTAGTTAACCCCCGTATAAACCCTTTTGTTACTCTCATTTTTAGAGTAAGATACCCCTAGAAAAACACTCAGAGCCATTCCTTTCGTTTCTTACACCTTTGTTAAAATGTTTCGTTACACCCTTACACCTTAGCCTACCCTGTAGATTAAAATCTGTGGTTGGTTAATTGCTTTAGGCAAAGTGTGTTTCCTTACATTACCTGTGTTCGCGTGCGTAATTCATTATCTTTGGTTAGGTCGGGAAATTGCACAATACAATTGAAGTGAAAGTAAATATTGTATATCTTTGAGTTTATTTTTCGTGTGTTTACTACTTTCACTATTACCGTTATTTCTGAAGTTATGAAAAGTATGGAAAAATTATCCAGAGTTATCATTATAGTGATGTGGTGAAATTTTACACATCTATGTTTATGTTTCTATGTAAAAAAAAAAAAAAAAAAAAAAAAAAAAAAAAAAAAAAAAAAAAAAAAAAAATCGAAAAAATAGAAAAGAAAAAGGAAAAGTTGGAAGTTTGTTTTAACCAACTTATGTAAAGTTTTGTATTAAGTGGTCGATATCACCACTAGTTGTTGTAAATTATATCTATGAATTGAATGGGAGTTGAACGTTATGGGAACGCCAACTAAAGGATATTCTTTGATTGAGATCTTGTTGAGTATAATTCGTGTCTACCTAAAGCGTGTGTTTCAAGTGTTAAAGCGTGAGTTATTCAATGATATGAGTCTTATTCATGGGATGGTTGGGATAGTGATTAACCACACTTAGGATTTTAATTTATCTGTTTTGTTTATTTTTCATTTTACACCAATTTATATCCCAAATATTATCCATACCCTATATTATTCTTTATCCAAACCTTTGATTTATTGAGATTAGGGATTTGAGCAATCTTAAGTATCGTAGTCGTGGATTCGGCTATGTATTTATGATTTTGTCGCCCTTTTTGATATAATATTATTGGTGAAGATTACTTGGTCCTATCTTTAGCCTATTCGAGTTAAGGATTTGAGCAATTGCAAGTATCGTGTTCGTGGATTCGATCATGTATTTGTGATTTTGTCGCCTTTTCTGGAATTTGAGATCGATAGAGATTAAGAAGAATGATTAACCCTTAACTACAAACCCTTTTTACCGCTTTAGACTTGTTATTCCTTGGCTTTAGCGGGGGAGATGCGTATACTTGCCAAGCTTATGATAGAATATTCGTCACGACTGGACAGTTTAAACGATTAGATTTGCTTTTATTAGAATATTTTATTTTACTTCTAATTCGTTAAGTGTTTGGTTGTGTGATTATGACAAAAATGAATACATGCTTAAATATAAAAATAAATCCTAATATCTTTTAGGATACATTTTCATAAGATTAATTCTAAGGTTTACTTGGGGACAAGTAAAGTTCAAGTGGGGGGATATTTGATGAACTCAAATAAGTACATTTTATTACCGTCATTTATCCTATTTATTTGACTTGTTTTATTATATTATCTATGAGAATTGATACTTAATCATTTACTTTTGTAATTCTCAGGTAAAAACAAGCATTTGGTGAAACTTGGCGATTTTGGACTAATTATGGAGCAAAACAAGCAAGAAGTTAAGAGTCTACTGAAATGTACAAGATCAAGACATTCTGCTCCAGATGCGCCGCATTATACTTCTTACATACGGCGCATCACTATCAAGATTTCACAAGATACGATCCAAGATACAAGAGGACATGCGCCGCATCTATAAATGGAGTTACGCCGCATCTTCTGGCGGTGTACGAATATTCCTGAATATATCAATCTTGGACCCCACGCGAAGTTAAGTCAATGCGCCGCATCTACTTATTAGATGCGCCGCATCTTACCCTCAGACAGAAACTATAAATACCCCAAGACCAGACGAATTTCGAGAGCATATAATATATACGAAGGACGAAACAGAAGAAACCCTAGGACGAATTCAGTCGAAGTAGCAGCACAAGACACACCTTGAACGAAGATACAAGAGATGTAAGAAGGTCCTGCATGTATTTAATTCTTTAAGTAGTTTTGTTTTATTGTGTTAGTAAACTTTAATTCATCAGGATTGGTGGCTTGTGTAATGTGACAACGGAAAGGTTGCACTCCCTTAAAACTGCTTTCCCATTAATTAAAGTTTATATGTTGATGTCTTTGGTGACTTTTATTAGTGCATTGATAACCTCTGTGTCTAGCTGAGCGTTGATCGGGTCGCCATGCCTCTGCCCTCGCCTATTTATTAGATCGCTTATGCATTCTATCGTCTGTAGAAAAGTAGGAAGAAAGATAAATAGGATAGTCATAAGTAATCATTAAGGGTTTACTCGCCGATAAGATTAGAACCAACGAGAAAGGACTTAATCTCGGTGCGTTGCATCGAACTATACACTTCATATAAAACTAGCAATAAAACAAGTGACAAGCTACTTAACTATCAGGACAGGTCTTCTTATTGTCTCGAGTATTTATCTGTGTACGTGTGTGCTATTCGCTGATTCGTGCCTATTAGTTTAGTTTATTATTTAATTGCAACCAAACTGTGCCATTCTCTCAGGCTGAACCCCCTTGCGTTAAATTAGGTTGTATAGCTAAATTAAGATATTAAAATACTGATTAGAATAACTAGATAATACGTTCCACTCTTAGTGATCGACACTCTACTTACCATTATATACATACTGACCGGGTACACTGCTCGTTAAAGTGTGTGTGTTATTGATAAGTCGGCTAAATATAAATTTAAAACTTGAATACTGCTAAAACCACAACGACATACCGTGGGTATAAATTAGAGCATACGCACACGACACATCAATATCATACAAAGTTTTCCTAAAAAAATAAACTATGAATCATCATCTCACCTTGAGCTTAAACTTGGATTGAGTGCGTGATGAAGCGAAAAGTGTACCGCTTTTAGGGGGTCATTTAAGCCCTAAATCGTATTTATTTGATCAAATATTGCCCTAAATCGTTCCTTTTCACATTTTAGGTACTTTGGAGAAGAAATCTGGAAAAGGAAGCATTTTGGACGTTTTTGGAGCATAAAAGTGAAGAAAACGGCAAAGTCTCAAAATTGGCTGGAAAAGTACCTTTGACGGCGTCAAGGATTGCTCTTGACGGCGTCATGGCTTGGCAAAAGAGGTGGATATGAAAAATACACATGATAAGCCAGAGAATTTTACAATGGAAAAGGTGACGGCGTCACCCTTTAAGGTGATCAAGGCCATCACGGTTTAACTTAACAAGAGACGGCGTCAAGCCCATTTCTGACGGCGTCAAGCCTTGATAAGCCAGGGAGGATTTTAGATGAGTAAAGAGGGACGGCGTCAAGAAGGCCATCCGGGAACCCTAGACACGGCGAGGTGACGGCGTCAAGATCTACAACGTGACGCCGTCAGCCCTTAAACTCTATATATAGTTTTGCAATTTTTTGTCATTAGTGTGCAACTTTGTGAGGAGAAACCCTAAGACGAATTTCTGCCTTTTTTAAGGGTTTTCATACCCTTGGATCTCCCATGTTTAATTGAAGATAAGTTTTCATTTAATCAATCAATATGTCTATGTGTTGTTTGATTATATCTTGTTCTTGTCTTTTAATTAACATGCTAGGCTAGATTTATCTTGTGTTTGCTTAGATCTAATGAAACCTAACTATTGATTATTGGTTATTAGTGTGTTATTAATTGTATTGGATGATTGTTTATCGATGTTAGGCTTAAGAAAACTGGCTAACCTCCTATTCGGTAACTTGCTTGAACGTCTTAAGAAACATGAACCAATGCGTACTAGGTTTTTATGGTTGTATTTAATGCATGAGCGAATTCTAGTGATCCCATGTTAGGAGCTTCTTAGCCGGCTCGACATAGGAGTGAAGTAGGAGCTTGTAGAGTTGGGGAAGTACGTACGCCACCCCACGATTGGTATTAAGGAATACACCCGTCATCCACGCAATTAATACACACTAATCAACCGGTAAAAGATAGTTAGGGAGTAAGGAAATCTAAGTAAACACATTTCTCTCCACATAAGTTTCACAACCTTTTCTTTTTCAGTTATTTTATTTTATTTGCATTTGTAGTTATTTGGGTTAGTTGACTAGCAACTAATTCCGCCCACTCCTTCAAAACCGAGATTTTACTTGCTTTCATAAAAATATAAAAATACAAAAAGAATCTTCCCTCACCCTTAGACCTATTAGAGTAGTTTTTCAATCCTAACGACACTATTCCCTGTGGAGAATGATCAATCCCCCGTACTTACCACTACACTATACTACATCGGTCAGGTACACTGCCTGGTGGGGTTGTAAGCCTCTTGAGATCCCTCGAGAGGTAAAACCTGTTGTAAGGTCGCAAAACCACGCATCAAGTTTTTGGCGCCGCTGCCGGGGAATAGTTATTGTTTAGGTTGAATTTTTATTTTATTAGGTCTACTCCCTAGATTCCTTTCTAGTGAGATTTTTATTTTCTTTTTCTAGGTTTTCTTTAGTCTATCTTTTTTCTTCGTTTCTTTGTTCGTAACCATTACCATCCGACATCATGGAAGGTGGTAATATCCTTGATCCCAACAACCCACCACCACAACAACACCCACCTCCTAGAGCCCGTACCTTAGGAGACTACTCTCGTCCTAGCCATCATGGCTATCGAAACACCATTGAGCTCACTCAAGGAGCCAATGTCACTCCCTTGCGATCCGACACCATCCGGTTGGTGCAAAGCGGATGCGCATTCCATGGACTTCGTTCTGAAGATCCTAATCAACATCTCAAGGACTTTCTCAAAATCGTTGATTCCATAGACCTTGATATTGCCACTCGAGAGACGACCCGACTGCGTCTCTTCCAATTCTCTCTGCGGGACCAAGCTAGTCAATGGCTAGAGCGTCTACCCGCAGGATCCATCACCTCTTGGGATGATCTCACCACTCGTTTCCTTGCTCAGTTTTTCCCGCCAGGAAGAACTACCAAGCTAAGGAATGATATCTTGATGTTCCAACAACGTCAAGGCGAAACCCTCTACGAGGCATGGACTCGATTCAAGGACTTACTCCAAAAAGTCCCTCACCATGGCATAGAACTTTGGCTCCAAGTCCAAATCTTCTATGACCATATCAATCTCTCCACGAGGCAAACCATTGACCAATCGGCTGGTGGTAAGCTACGTGATCTAAGTGCGGAACAATCATGGGCTCTCCTAGAAGATCTTGCTCTTTATGACAACGAAAGTTGGAGTGATCCCCGTGATTTGAATAAAACGGTCAAGGCAATATCTTTGCCTTCGAACAATTCAAGCACTTCCGACCGTAGGATCATAGAACTTGAAGATCAAGTCAAGTTTCTTATGAAATCCTACGAGGCTCCTAAACCTTCAAGCCAAGTGAACAAAATCACTTCTTCATGTGAATTATGTAGTGGTCCCCACGACACTCGTGATTGCATGGAACTCCCCGAACAAGCTTTTGCGGACTACGCATCCTCGCGTACCGACGGAGCGGGAGACAAGTGGTACACTTTCAAACCCGAGCCAAACCCCTACGGTGATTCATACAACCCCTCATGGAAAAATCACCCAAACCTTAGGTGGAAACAAAACCAAAACGCACAACAAACCAATTCTTCCAACCCACCTAATCGTTTCCAATCAAGCAGTTCCAACTCGAACCGTACTTTCAACAACAATCCTTCCAGCAATGGTAGTAACAATAACTTTGAAGGATTGATGTCTCAATTTATGGCATCTCAAGAAGCTCGTTTGGCCAAGTTTGAAGCCGATTTCAAACAAAAACAAAGCGAGATGACCAATAAGATTGACACTTTGTTGAAAGCCCTCAATGACCGAGAAATGGGAGCACTCCCTAGCAACACAGTTAAGAACCCGAAACTAAACGTCAACGCCATCTCGTCAGTTTCGTATCCTAGTTCTTGTCCACAATATTATTCGGTCAATTCCATGAGCACGTGTTTCAAACAAACCCAAGTCGTTCAAAATGACCAAGAAGTTATGATATCCAAATTGGTCAACAATATAGTTGAAACACCTCCCACTCAAAACCTTGACAATGAATTCAAGGAGCTCCACCTTGAAAGTCAAATTATTGAAGTGTTGGATGAGAAGAAGCTCAAGTTAGGCGAAAAAGGGACCGCCTTCGTTCGAAACAAGCTACCTAAGAAGTTAGATGATCCGGGCTTATTTGTTCTACCTTGCAAGATCGGTAATTCGGAGGCTTATGACACATTAGCCGATCTTGGATCAAGCCTTAACCTACTTCCATTACCTCTCTACACCTCTCTAAAACTAGGAAAACTTGAAGAAACCGAGGTGATAATAGGCTTAGCGGATGGAAGTGTTGCTTACCCGGTTGGAGTAGTCAAGGACGTGTTAGTACACATAGGAAAACTAACCATTTTAGCCGATTTCCACGTCCTTGATATGGTTAGCGACCCTACATGCCCCTTGTTGATAGGTAGAGGATTTTTGGCGACCGCTAGTGCTATGATTGATTGTAAGGAATCTAAGATAGCGATAGGAGAAGGTGATACTTGGTCAGTCTATGATGTGAAGAAACATGCCTATGATACTAATGAGGAACCAACACCCCATTGGTTAGAGTTAAATAGGAGACCATCTAGATATGGACCTTGGATCGATAGAGACTTCATAGGACCCCAACGCCCATTTTACCTAGAAGAGGATTTAGTGAACCGAACACATGCGGTAGAGCAACTCTTGGCTAGGGACACCGAATTGGATCCATTTGAAGACCCTCTAGTTTTTAGGAAGATGATTGATTTCCTAGGAGTTTTGCCAATTAACCTAGGGATGAATAAGTGGACTTGTGAGGACGATGATCATAAGTGGGATTGGGACAAACCACCCAAAGATGGAGATGGGTCATGGCATATTAGGATGGCATTGTATGACCCGGATGGAGAGAAGTTTGAAAAGATATATTGTACTAAGCAGACCAATAGGAAACTTCAATCCAAGCTTAACCCTAAAGACGTCCTCGATGACGAGCTCACTTACATAGGGTAGAAGGACTTTGAGTCTAGCTACAAGACTCGTTAATAAAGAAAAGCGCTTCTTGGGAGGCAACCCAAGCTTTATTTGCTTTGTGTGTTTATTTATTTGTTTGTTTGATTTTATTTGTTTCCGTATGTGTGTTTAATTTTTATTATTATTGATTCATGTTCAAAACTAAATTGTGAAAATGCTTTATCTTGTTTTTAACTTCGTCTTAACTACATATAAAGGTATTTTGCAAAAGTTAAGTGTAAGGGAAATCCAAATCGGTTTATTAGAACAAATGAACATGAATCGTAATAATATTAAATTAACATACATATTAGTATTTGTTTGAGTCAAATGCTTGTATCGAGTCATAATGATGTTTTGCAGGAATTCCAGGAAGTAAGGTATAGGTTTTTCCAAAAATTTTTCGGAAATTTAACATGAGAATTCTGTCAGATCACTTCTGACGGCGTCAGGATTTAAAACCTGACGGCGTCAGGTTTTAATTTTCTGAAATTTTTGAAAGTTTTGTTTTCATAAAAAGTTTTTATTAAATCTCTAACTTATAATCTCCAGGAATCTGCAAAATTATCATTCCACAAGCATTATATCCTTATATATAGAATTTATCCCGCCGATGTTATGCAGGTTTTCGTGTTTGTTTTCTCAGGTCTAACAGGTTATTTTGGACAAGGAGATGTATGAATCAAGCTTTTGGCGATGCTTTAGTCTTGGAGCTTCAACATTCCCTTGGAAGAAGATCTAACCATGTTACCACATTATCCACATCGAACGAATCAGGGGAGTATTTGATTTCATTCTTTTACTTTATTAAGTTTACATCTTGTTATTTGAACATTGGGGACAATGTTCATCTTAAGTGTAAGGGGGGGTAAAGTACGATACTTTAGAAAATACAATTGCACTTGATTTTTGTTTGTTTGATGGTAGATGTGTAATAAAACTGAGAGAAATACCTGTTAAGGCAATTTTAGTGCCAAATTTAAAATTTTTTACAACATATAGGAGTGAAACTTTGATCTTAATGAGCGTCTCATGGATAGGAGTTATATGACTAGCACAAAAACCGTACCACTAAAAAATTTTCCACCCCCAAATATGTGAGGTTCGCCCCTAGAATTGGTAGGAAAAGCATTTATGCTATGATGTGTGTACCGGTAGCACTTAGATTCTAGAACTTGCGTTAGGACCATTCCGAGGCCACAAGTGAGACTACATTCGTTTAGTTAGATTTACTACATGATAAGAGGCATTAGGATTAACCCATTGTTTTACACCTGTGTTTTTGTTATAATTACTTTGGCTACATTGGTCAAGTAATCCTCCTACACCCTTTGCGTTGTACTCATTTTTAGTACACGATACCCCTAGTACACCCCTCAGAGCCTATCTTTTCGTTTCGACCTTTAAGCATTTTACTTAAAGGAAGAATTTGTTTACACCCCACTTAAATGTACACCCAAATCGCCTTAGCCTACCTTGTATGCACTCATTTTTAGTGCATTATTGTGACAACATTTGTTTAAACCCCAAGTTAATTATCTAATTGATTACATGGTTGCTAAGTCGAGTCATATCCTTGTACATATTGTTTTGGGATTATTGGGACTCATGGGTAAAGTACTAGTGTAATGGAGTAATGGGGAAGAACAACATTATTACCCCCATATGTGCTAAATATTTTAAAAGTACTCCAAGTGTTTCGATTATCTTAATTCGAGTCATTAGAATAGTTAATTGTAAAGTTATGTAAAAGTTCAAGTGTAAGGGGAATGCAACGCCCCTATGATGTATTATTTTGGATGGTAGGGCAAGAGTGTATGGGGAAAAAAAATCGAAAAAATCAAGAAAAATACAAAAAAATGAGAAAAAGAAAAGTAGAAAAAAACATACGGACTACCATCCCGTTTCATTTTATGTTTATTTTATGTTTTTGTTATTTTGTTTTTAGCTTAAGTCGAGTCTAGTCTTGGCTTAGCAACGCCATATTGTACATGTAATTAATCAAGATCTTTATCTCGCCACCAGTAAAATATCCCTTATCCAACAAATCCGTGTTTATCATATCCCTACACCTCTCGTTATAACCCATGTAAAAGCCCTTTTTGATAGTTTATCTTAGGTGCTTACGCCTAGTGGAGAAGGTTTTCGATCCTTTCCCAAGCCTATGGTAATCTATTTGCTATGACAGGTAGTGAGAGATATTATCCGTTTTCATTTATGAGATTTATTTTGATGACACCTCATATAAAACTAGCAATAAAACAAGTGACAAGCTACTTAACTATCAGGACAGGTCTTCTTATTGTCTCGAGTATTTATCTGTGTACGTGTGTGCTATTCGCTGATTCGTGCCTATTAGTTTAGTTTATTATTTAATTGCAACCAAACCGTGCCAGTCTCTCAGGCTGAACCCCCTTGCGTTAAATTAGGTTGTATAGCTAACTTAAGATATTAAAATACTGATTAGAATAACTAGATAATACGTTCCACTCTTAGTGATCGACACTCTACTTACCATTATATACATACTGACCGGGTACACTGCTCGTTAAAGTGTGTGTGTTATTGATAAGTCGGCTAAATATAAATTTAAAACTTAAATACTGCTAAAACCACAACGACATACCGTGGGTATAAATTAGAGCATACGCACACGACACATCAATATCATACAAAGTTTTCCTAAAAAAATAAACTATGAATCATCATCTCACCTTGAGCTTAAACTTGGATTGAGTGCGTGATGAAGCGAAAAGTGTACCGCTTTTAGGGGGTCATTTAAGCCCTAAATCGTATTTATTTGATCAAATATTGCCCTAAATCGTTCCTTTTGTCATTTTAGGTACTTTGGAGAAGAAATCTGGAAAAGGAAGCATTTTGGACGTTTTTGGAGCATAAAAGTGAAGAAAACGGCAAAGTCTCAAAATTGGCTGGAAAAGTACCTTTGACGGCGTCAAGGATTGCTCTTGACGGCGTCATGGCTTGGCAAAAGAGGTGGATATGAAAAATACACATGATAAGCCAGAGAATTTTACAATGGAAAAGGTGACGGCGTCACCCTTTAAGGTGATCAAGGCCATCACGGTTTAACTTAACAAGAGACGGCGTCAAGCCCATTTCTGACGGCGTCAAGCCTTGATAAGCCAGGGAGGATTTTAGACGAGTAAAGAGGGACGGCGTCAAGAAGGCCATCCGGGAACCCTAGACACGGCGAGGTGACGGCGTCAAGATCTACAACGTGACGCCGTCAGCCCTTAAACTCTATATATAGTTTTGCAATTTTTTGTCATTAGTGTGCAACTTTGTGAGGAGAAACCCTAAGACGAATTTCTGCCATTTTTAAGGGTTTTCATACCCTTGGATCTCCCATGTTTAATTGAAGATAAGTTTTCATTTAATCAAGCAATATGTCTATGTGTTGTTTGATTATGTCTTGTTCTTGTCTTTTAATTAACATGCTAGGCTAGATTTATCTTGTGTTTGCTTAGATCTAATGAAACCTAACTATTGATTATTGGTTATTAGTGTGTTATTTATTGTATTGGATGATTGTTTATCGATGTTAGGCTTAAGAAAACTGGCTAACCTCCTATTCGGTAACTTGCTTGAACGTCTTAAGAAACATGAACCAATGCGTACTAGGTTTTTATGGTTGTATTTAATGCATGAGCGAATTCTAGTGATCCCATGTTAGGAGCTTCTTAGCCGGCTCGACATAGGAGTGAAGTAGGAGCTTGTAGAGTTGGGGAAGTACGTACGCCACCCCACGATTGGTATTAAGGAATACACCCGTCATCCACGCAATTAATACACACTAATCAACCGGTAAAAGATAGTTAGGGAGTAAGGAAATCTAAGTAAACACATTTCTCTCCACATAAGTTTCACAACCTTTTCATTTTCAGTTATTTTATTTTATTTGCATTTGTAGTTATTTGGGTTAGTTGACTAGCAACTAATTCCGCCCACTCCTTCAAACCCGAGATTTTACTTGCTTTCATAAAAACATAAAAATACAAAAAGAATCTTCCCTCACCCTTAGACCTATTAGAGTAGTTTTTCAATCCTAACGACACTATTCCCTGTGGAGAACGATCAATCCCCCGTACTTACCACTACACTATACTACATCGGTCAGGTACACTGCCTGGTGGGGTTGTAAGCCTCTTGAGATCCCTCGAGAGGTAAAACCTGTTGTAAGGTTGCAAAACCACGCATCAGTTTTTGGCGCGTTGCCTTGATTTGAGGTGAACTCCATTTCCAGCCTACAACCACGATCGATATAATTTCAGGCTCTGGCTATCTAAATAAGACGTAGAAGTGACTATTGTCACGATTATGCTAACTACAGAGAATTGGTGGTACACATTGCCTACCTGTGAATGCCGTGTTTTCATATGTGGTATTAGCAAACGTACTTTGTCCTAATTCTTAAATAAAAAAAACTGTTCACACCCTTCTTACACGCAGCAGCTTCAACTTGTTGCATATAAAAATTGTTAGACTAAAATATTAATATCATACTCTATTTTGCCCTTTATAGCCCTCTGACATTTGATCGAACACGTTATGAGCATCCTCAAACTGACCGCCTAATAACTTATATGATACAGATGATTTGCTAACTTTTATGTGTTTAGGACAACAATCAAAAAGGAATTTATTTATTTATTTATTTATTTTTTTGAGAAACTTGATATTGGAGATGTATAGATAAACAAACCCATAAACAATAATCTGTTGTACCAACTCCTCGAATAGCAATTGACCAACCTGAAAAAAAAGACATAATCATAAAAGCATGGATAAATTGGGCATTCACAAATCCACTAATTAAACAAAAACCCATATCAAATATCACAAAATCTTGAAACCAATAAGCACACAAACAAAGCAACACCTCTTAAAACCCTAAACGTAAACGTACTTTAATTATCAATAACACAAAATAAATAAAAATCTCACCTCGGTGTTTCATAAAAGTAGAACCATAGAGAATGCATGAGATCCGGAAGAAAAAAAAAGGAGCGGTCGAGTTTTTAGGTAAAAAAGAAATAACCTTTCCAGTTTCTAATATTTGAAAAAGGTTTCGTGACAAGAGCAGGTACGTCATGTTCACCCCTTTTGGCAATGGTTACCCAATCGCCACCAGGGTAGAGATTCACAAAACCCCTAAGCACCGTCAATGTGGGTTCATAGCCGTATGCTTTACACATTACGATGTAGGTGGTCAATTTAGCAAGACCAAAAGGGTTTAACCTAGACACATGAACTTGATAGTATTGTAGAAACTCTAAAATCAAGGGATGAATAGGTATCCTAAGATTCGATTGAGTGAATGCATGCACATACAAACCCACAAACCCTTCGGGAGCATCGAAAATATTTTGTTTCTTATTAGGGAGCATAATTTTGTACTCCGAGGGTATAGGGTAATCAAGCAGGAACTCAGATAAGGCTTGTTTCGACAAGGTACAGGTCTGTTGCCTAATAATTCGCTTAGCGGCCATGCTCATATTAAAAGAATAAAAGATCAAGGAAGGTTTAGTGGAATTTTACCTTTTGATTCCAACGGAAGCACAAGATTGCAGAGCAATGTGTATTTTGGGCGGAGGTAAAATGAGCTAGGGTTTAATTATTTTGGGTTTATGTACCCAGACGGTTTTGATCCCAAGCGCACACGTGTACACCTAACTTTGAAGATCTTACGGATCTTAAATGGGCATTTAAATTTTGAAGTGATGTTTGCTAATACCGAATAAATAAGCCATTTGAGTTTACAGCCCAAGTGGGAAGATAATCATTAGCCCGCATTAAATGCGCGGTTTGGTTAGTCATTCATTTTCGCACGAGAGTGTAATTTAATAGGTGTAATGCATGTTTTTTGAGTCGAATGCAATTTATACTCGTACATATATATCACTTTCGACTGGGGGGCTTGATGATGTACCCTCCTAACGGGTCGAAGGACTCCCCTTCGAGCCTGTAGAAAGCCCTCCCTTCGGAGGCCCAGGTTAATCTTCTAGCACGTTTCATTGGCGTAAAACCATTCGCCTGCGAACTGGTTACCATGTGGGAATCCGCCAATCGAAGCCCTAAGCCCTTCGGGGTATTCCTGACGAAGGGACTAGCACGAAGGACCATCCTGACCTGGTCAAACCCACGTCTCCTCTATCCCTTGGCTTTCCCGCCAAAACAGAGATCGTGGGCTACAAAGCCCTAGCGGTTACCACTTTCCATGGGACGCCCCCATGATCTCCGAACTATGTGCAACCGCCCACTATGCCCTATTTCTCCCCTATAAATAGCATAGTCGGGCCAAAAACTAGGTAAGTTAACTTCACTCTCTAAATTTACGACCTACATTACCATTACACATACTTACTCGCACGCCGGAGGTGGTTCGCAGGGTCCAACCCCTGCGCAATCACTTAACGTAGTGTCTTCGTATTTCTTATTTTCAGGTTAAGAACAAGCTTGGCGCAATCTCAACACCCCATTATTCCTTTGATCACCATCGAAGGCTTGGTTGGCAATTATTTGTTCAATCACATTGTATGGAGGAATTCGTGATTTTATTATGCACAAATCCCATAAGTCCAAGTACTCCATTCACCCAGGATCTGAAAAGATGTATTTAGACCTGAAAAAGTTGTATTGGTGGCCAAACATGAAGGCCGATATAGCAGAATATGTTAGCAAGTGTTTAACGTGCTCGAAGGTTAAGGCAGAACACCAAAGACCGTCCGGTCTGCTTGCTCAACCTGAAATTCCGGAATGGAAATGGGAGCGCATTATTATGGATTTTATAACGAAATTACCTAGGACATCGAGTGGTTATGACACGATTTGGGTAATCGTGGACCGTCTCACAAAATCAGCGCATTTTCTTCCTATAGCGGAGAAAATTGAGATGGATAAACTCGCGCGTTTATATGTTAAGAAAATTGTTGCAAGGCATGGTGTGCCTGTTTCTATTATCTCTGATCGAGACAGTCGATTCACGTCAAATTTTTGGAAGTCGCTTCAGGATGCATTGGGAACTAAACTCGATATGAGTACGGCTTATCATCCCCAAACGGATGGTCAGAGTGAAAGAACCATTCAGACATTAGAGGACATGTTAATAGCCTGTGTAATTGATTTTGGAAACGGCTGGGACAGGCATTTGCCTTTAGTCGAATTTTTCTATAACAACAGCTATCACACCAGCATTAAGGATGCACCGTATGAAGCACTTTATGGACGTAAGTGCAGATCGCCGATTTGTTGGGCGGAAGTTGGAGAGAGCCAACTTACCGGGCCAGAGCTAGTCCACGAGACTACTGAGAAGATTGTACAGATTAAGAACCGAATGCAGGCGGCTCATGACCGTCAGAAGAGCTATGCTGATAAGAGGCGAAAACCCCTTGAGTTTCAAATGGGAGATAAAGTAATGTTGAAGGTCTCGCCATGGAAAGGCGTGATCAAATTTGGCAAGCGTGGTAAATTGAACCCTCGCTACATAGGACCTTTTGAGATCCTTGATAAGATCGGGCCGGTAGCCTACCGACTCGAACTACCGTCTGAGCTTAGCGCAGTGCATGACGTTTTTCACGTCAGTAATTTGAAGAAGTGTTTATCCGATGAAAGCGCAGTTATTCCTTTGGATGAAATCCAGCTTGATGAGAGGTTAAATTTTATTGAAGAACCGATTGAAATCATGGACCGGGAAGTGAAACGACTAAAGCAGAGTCGTATCCCAATTGTGAAGGTCCGATGGAACTCTCGCAGAGGCCCCGAATACACCTGGGAGCGAGAGGACGAGATCAAGCGAAAATACCCTCATCTTTTTCCGAAAACCAAGAGTGGCGTCAATTGAAATCCGGGACGGATTTCCCGATTAGATGGGGAGACTGTGAGAAATGGTAATTTTCACGTTATTAATTAATATTATATGAGTATTAATTACTTTTAAGCTAAGCATTTCTATGCGCATTTGCATGTTTCTGAGTATTTTTAAGCATTTTCGGGAGCTGTCCCAGCATACTGTAGCTTACAGTCACTGCAGAAAAAGTTCATTTTTGTCAGTAAAGTTAAATTATCACATTTCTGATAGTTACTGACAAGTATTATAATTTACTGAGAGCTTTCTCGCATTTTCTGAAAAACAACCGCACGCGCGTACCGACAGCACAGTACACATGGTAAAGGTCAAATAAATATATTTTTGAGTCATTAATGACATTTTATTATATTTCTGATGAAAAAGTGGTTAAAACTTTATTTTACGTTATCGGGTCCAAAAAGGTCAAACCGGAACTTTACGGTAACATTTTAACTTAAACCGACATACTATACACCAAAGCGGGATCAAAACTATTTTTGCCCTCCCCATTATAGCCATAACCGGCCATATCAACACATAACCCACATGGGACACTTGTCCAAGTTTATCTTAAATGAAATCTCAAAGTTACTACTAATGGTAGTATACTTTTTGGATTTTCACCACTTATCCTTTAATACAACCCAATATAGAAGAGATCATTCCCTTATTATTGCTTCATTTATACGCCTACATCCATCACACACAACACATTTCTACAAAATTTTCTCTACAAAAGATTCAAGATCAAATGTGTTTGCAAAGGTTTTGGGTAATTTGGAGTTGGATTTGGGTTAAACTAGCAAGGTTTTGGGTGTCTTTGTTCCTCCTATCACACGTATAACTTCATAGCATTGTAAGGATTCTTAAAAATTTTCTAAACTTGTTTATCTCTTGTTTATTTTGTGTATAGTGATGTTTAAAAGTGTTAAATGTGTATGTTTTGATAATATGATAAAAGCTAGGGTTTGATCTTGTTTATTTAGTGCTCGACATTTTTGATGTTTATGAGTTAGTTTGTAGATTTCTTGCTTGTGTGGTAAATCTTGTTACATATGGTGCTAGTTTGAGGATACAAACACTAGTTATGGTTTTTACACTAAATTAAGCACTATATTGATTTTGAGGTGATATATATGGTTCGGCCTAAAATAAAAATAGGAAATTATTGGGGTTTTGAAAAACATAAAATTTTGGCTCAAATGATGAAAAGGTGGAAAAATATAGTGAAGTACTTATTTAGTTTGGCTTATTTAATAAGTTATAAGTTACTAAAAATAATTAGTAAAAAGGTGAAAATAAGTTGAGGTGCATAATATGGTTCGAATGAACAGTAGCATGGTCAAAGGTTGACTTTTTGACTAAAGAGCTTAATTATAAGAGCTTATTTGATAAGTATAAAGTGTATTTGTTAACTAAAAATAACTAATAAGTACCAAATAAATACAAGTTGGACTAAAAGGCTTTTTGGGCGAAAAAGCCCACGATTTTACTGTTGGGCCGAAGCCCATGGACAATTTTGAAAGTTTGACTTTTTGACCAAACGGATGTATTGAACGAGTAAAATGATTTCTAGTAATGTGTCGATATATACGTTATAACTAAAAATGTGTTTTGGGTCAAAAATGGTAATTGGGCTTATTTTGAGAGTTTCGGCCCAATTAACAAATAAAAATGATAAATTTGATTTTTGAAATATTTTCCGACTCGCCGTAGTTAATAATGTAACGACGCGATAAATATAACGATAACTATTTTTGGACTTGTTTTGAGACGCTTAGTCTCCGAAAGGGTAAAAATTGACATTTTTACTAAAATGATATTGAGATTGACTTCTGTTGACTTTTTGAAGAAATATTGACTTCGTGTCGAAATTTAGTAATAATACTTAAAAGTGAAGATAACTAACAAAATAACGACGAATCTATATTCACGACATTTGACATATATGTCACTAAAAGTATTTTGCACTTATAACTAGTTAGCGAAGTATTTGAAGTAAAGTTTGCAACACGTGAGATAAATGAAAACATTGTATAAACGAATGGGTCATGCCCAAATTTTCTAAAAATCCAACACTTAGCATATTTTGAGAAATCCACAACTTAAGTAAACTTTATGGAATTACTTAACAAAACTTGTTTTCTTATAATGAAAATAATAAACGATGTTTCTAAACATAATGATTTTCACTAACTATATTTTAGTAACCAATCTTCAAAACGTATTTAATTAATCTTCATAATTAAATATATGAGAAATAAATTTATAAAGTATATTTATGTATATATATATATATGTAAAGTATGAGTATATATACATATATATAACGGTTGCACGTTAAGTTGCGAATACTAGCACGGATGTTCCGTTACGTATTCCCACCATGCACTTTCACCATGAGCTACCCCCAAAGAGTTATAAAAACAAATCGTTTCGGAATATACTTTACCACACAGCAAGCAAGAAATACACGAGCACAGGTCAAACGTAAAACTTTTCAAATAAAGTAAAGACTTGAACCACGAATGATTTGCTAAGACTTACCGTACTAATTTAGGGTGCTGATCGGCGCGGTTGCATTATTTTGATTGATTGCTGAATTGCTGTATTTGAAAGGTGAGTTTATAGCCCCACATTTTTTATACGATTTTTGATTTATAAGCTTGGGGTGAGAAACATGCAAAATTGTTTTCATGGACCAGAA
Source organism: Artemisia tridentata subsp. tridentata (assembly GCA_021014915.2). Taxonomy (NCBI): domain Eukaryota; kingdom Viridiplantae; phylum Streptophyta; class Magnoliopsida; order Asterales; family Asteraceae; genus Artemisia; species Artemisia tridentata. The sequence continues at coordinate 468,824,115 of CP139507.1, forward strand.
TTGATGTTGCTTTTAAGATCACACTAGTATGCAGAAACCTAAGTTTATTAAATCCCATTTTGTGTCCACTATCATCTGCCGTTAATTCCTGATGGGAAGCCGGTTGTTATAAATAGATCTATTGGGAGTGACGTCCCCGTTCGGTTGGCTCGGCATAGCCAAGGCGAACGTATACCATTCGGGTTTTTAGCCGGGTGTTTAGGGATTAACACTCGCGGGCACCCTTATTTATTTTGCTAACGCTAGTCGTGCTGCATTGTCTTAGTTTCGGTATGATGAGGCTTAGTGTTTGCATAACGGATAGTGTGTATCTGCTGATTTGTTTTATGATATTGCTATTGGTCCATGTGTGCTATTTATTTTTAAACCTATGAACTCACCAGCGTTAGCTGACTTTTAGCATGTTTTTCTCAGGAAACTGAGGTGCGTTTAGCCGGGAGCAGTGCATGGCGTCGGTCACAATAATGATGGAAATGTTTTTAATGCGTTTACTCTGACAACTGGACCTTTTGTTTAAATGGGCTTCATTTTCATCTGAAATGGTTTTTATGTATCGCTACATGACTTGACTTATGTATATATATATTTTAAAACGGATTTGTAATCCGTTCACTATATCTTGTGTGATGTTCACCAACCTCGTAGCACCCCAAATTGTATGCTTCCGCGAATAATGTGATTTTGGGGGTGTTACAATTTTTCAAGCCAATTGCATGCATTATAACATAAGTACTTATTGACCACGTTACTTCATGTTTATGTCTTACCAAGAAGACATAACTATTATAATCCCAATCTACGTTATAGATCATTGATCAACTCAATGACTTCTTGTATATGTCTTGATTAAAAACATGACAAGTTAACGTTTTACTTTATTATAAGTCTTATAACAATAAAAGACTTCATATTTATATCTTTATACTAAAGTATAAATATGCATAACTAAAGTAATCATGAACACCACAACTTGGTTTCAATATTATTTCAAGTTAATTTATTTACTTCATATATTTATGTCATTCCAAGAATACATAAACATTCAAATTTGAAGTAGTATAAGATTACTTCATTTATTTATGTCATTACAACAATACATAAATATTCACATTAGAAGTAGTCTTATTATCATATTGACACTTGTTCTAATAATTATCTAATTTAGAAACTTGTAAATTAACATAGTTTCATTACATCAGCCGAGGCTGCTAATAAAACACATTAGAACATTGGTCTCTTACCTTACAGTCAAGAGAAACCTTTAAATCATATTTCTTTATGTTGTTGCTTGCACACAATAAAGATTTCTCCCACTTGTGCATGGAACAACATCACGTATCAGATAAACAACACGTCAATAGTTTGCTTATTTGATCAATATGATTGTGTCATAGATATAAGTAGATATAGAATTACCTCGTCTAGTAAGGAAACGTACACGACTATCCTTAATACCACAAGTGTCTATAATTGGAAAGTATTTATCTCAAGAGATTCTAGAGATAATCCGGGTTACTACCAAGATATCAAGACTTGTAGCTCCCACTGAATTAAAGATCACTACATGAACTCATTATTCAGTAATTACAACACTATGCTCCCACTGGATTTGACAACATTGTAAGTGTTGCATAACCAGTAAAAGCACATGGCGTGCTGTTTACTTTCCTACACCTTTGATTAATTCCTTACGTAATACATACTAAGGTACTTAAAGAATGTATTCTACTTTGTCAATGATGGAATATCCATCAATGCAATTAACTTGAAAGAATTGGGTATGCAATTTCTTCCTCAATAAGGTCTACCATCCCCATCATGGTATGTAGCACCTTTAAGTGGTTAAAGCACAACAACTAGATCAAACATTCTAGTTTGCTTTTTACCTATTATGCGGTAATTAGTCTAGCTTCTAATTTCAATAACTCCTAACCATGCAATTTCTTAAAAAATTCGCCATGAGTTATTTCTTAGAATTTAGACAATTCTAATTTTCCTATTATACCTTTCTCATTCATGAAAAAGAATAGGATTAAGTCTTACTCTTCACACGGAAAGTAGACTCGGTTTATTCTTTTCAGTAAAAATTGACTCTGTCCAAAAACCCCTACGGGTGTAGATCAATTTACTACTAAAAGAATGTCCCACGTTTACGGTTTTAACGTTGCATTAATACATTAAAAGAATTTTCAAAATTCAATTTTAGTATTTTCGATAATAACTTTTCAAGAAAATTAAACACCCACGGTAAATAAAATTTAACTATTTAATTTTCATTGAAAATTAGGATCCAAATTGACGTCGTTTCATTACATCAGCTTTGGCTGCTAGCAATGAAGGTACTCAATAAGGTACGGGTCTATCCCAATTGCCAATATCCAATTGCAATTCCTAGAATCATGGGACTTACATATTATGCCAACCTCAGTTGCAAATGTAAGCATGTTTCATACCCAAATCTTTATGCCTTGATGTCGTTCCATTACATCAGCTTTGGCTGTTAGTAATGAAAGTGCCCAATTAAGTTAACCAACTTAGAAAACTGTAAATTGACGTCGTTTCATCACATTCAGCTTTGGTTGCTAGCAATGAAAGTACTCAATTTACCCTTAGACAACCACCCTTTGAACATCACATTCAGCTTTGGCTGCTAGTGATGTAGGATGAAACCTTAGGTGTTTCCTTTACAGTTGGATGGCATATTACTTAAATTTTAAGGGTATAATTTTGATGTGTGTAATCAAAATATGTACAAAGATGTCATGCATTAATCTTTGTATCATATGTTTTCTACAAAAACCATTTACCAATTCGCAGCTTAAAATAAACAAAATTTTAATTGATGGCGTTGAGAAACTTACAACATTGCCTTAAGATGCTTCGTACTTTATCATGGTGTACTTGGTAAGTCTAATATTGACGCACAGGCGAGCGGAGGGGCAAACGTCCGCCGAAGCTAATTAAAAACGCGCCCCTTTCAGATGACAATTTAATGTCAAGCCTCCTTATACCCACTTTATAGTTTGTCAATATTAGGTCCGCCGCTTCGACCACTTTTGTACAGTCGCATCAATCAATTAAAAACTTTATGATTTAAAACTTAAATCATTTATGTAGTAAATTATTAAATTGCTAGTCTCGCCTGGGAGCAAATTACCGTGCGAAGTGAACCACTATCGGCACATAAGACTTGGCAATAAATAATTTTACCACAAAGGTTTCATAGTTATTAGGTTCATTTATTTTTATTCAAAAAATTACCCTCTTTGATGTTTCCAATCCATCATAATTAAAACACAAAGATCAAGTAATTAAAAAAATAAACAAACACTTAATAACACATATATGATCATTAACAATATCATATAGCCACATGCAAACCTTTTGATAAATCCTATTAATAATTTCTATGTGAATTTTTAATGTATGTAATTAATAAAACTCCCATTGATTTTCGAGCTCATTGTTCCCAATGGACCACAGACGCCAAATTGACTTGGCCGCGTAATTTTTAATTAATTAGATACCACATTGCACATAACCAATTAATTAATATATGTAATTAGGGTCTTCCCTAATTTTAGATTTATCTTAAAAAAAACATGTAGCAATTAGACATCAATCATCATGACAAAACATGCATGTTTTTGTCATGAATCCCCATATTGCACTTATAATCATGTAAACACATATTATCAAGCCACTCATGTACGCATACTAAATTAATGACATCACTAAGAAACTCCTTAATTTTCACATAAAATTGCATGCAATCCTAGGGTTTTCTACAAGATTTTAACAATACATAAACCCTAAAAAAATAATAGTTGGTAATCGACCAACTTGTATAAATTAGGGTTTTCATAAATCTTAAACCCTAGAATTATTAAAAGCATGTATCTATTCACATAGGTTCAATTTTATGCGTTTAGTAATTAATTACAATGTTTAAACGGGCTCTTGATGCCACTGTTGGAATATGTGAATCATAAAACTATAAACACATAAACATAATCAACATAACATCAAAGCATACGCAGCGGAAAAAACAAGATTTACAAAACATGTAATTAATTAACTAAATTAAAAGTGATGCGTACCTTTTTTATTCCTAGCAAGAACAAGGAATCGTGCACTCCAAGAACAAGGTATAAACCCTAATTAGGGTTTAATGGAGATCGACTACTATGTAGTCGAATAGGGTAAGTAACAACAAGCTAAAGGAAGCTTGTACTCCGTTCTTGTACACACGTAATACTAGCGTTTCAATGGGAAAAGCTAGGTTCTTAGTTCACAAATAAACCCTAACTTATATTGTATGCAAAATCGATTTCCCAAGGTGTTTGGGAGAAGGGATCGATCGGCCACACAAGGGAGGGAGAGAAGAAAAGAACTAGGGTTTACTTAGAACAAGATTAGGGAATTACAAATACAAGGGGTTTGTATTTATAGGCACCCTTAACTTGTTCCCAAAGCAAAACAACCAAACCCTAACCCATTAGAGAGTGGGTCGGCTGATCTAGCCCATGGGGAGGGTTTCGAGATCCTTCTTTTCATCTCTTTCACTTTTAGTCCTTTATTTAACGAGCATTATCCAAACCCCGTTAAATACTAACAACCGTTAAGTATTTGTTTGTAAAATGAATAATTAAAACATAAAACTATATTTTAATTATTCAAACCATTGAGACTCTTACGTATTGTGTGCAATCTCGAAGTCTCGTGTTCGAAACCGGACATACGAATATTAATAATTATCCATAAAGTATGCGTTGTACAATTGCGATGTCTAAAACAGAAACTGAGTACATAGCTACTTCAGAAGCTGCAATGGACGCTTTTTGGATTAGGAAATTCATTTCAGGGCTGTGGAGTTACACCTTCAATTGATTCACCTATAAATGTGTATTGTGACAATTCTGCTGCAATTACATTCGCCAATGAACCTGGAGTCATGAAAGGCGCCAGACATTTTCCTCGACGATATCACTATATTCGCGAACAAGTCGAAATAGGTGAAATAAATCTACTCAAACTTCACATAGATGACAATCTAGTTGATCTCTTCACGAAGGCTTTACCTAAGGAAAAGCTTACTCAACATTCTAATGGCATTGGACTTCCTTTAGCTAGTAGTTTCATGTAAATCTGTGGTTATGTATTTGAATAAAGGATGTATTGAACAATTATTATTTTAATGAAATAAAGTATTAGTTATGTTTATTTTTCATTTATAATATGTTGTACCCTATATTTGAATGTTTAAATCCGTGAATAAGTTATGTTATTCTAAATAGTCAATTGTCAATCAATGATATGAGAATTAATATCATTGAATTAAGACAAATCTGAGTTTTGGTTAGAATATACTTATGTATATTGATGCGTGGTAATGCCAAATTCACATGATATTCAATGAATTGAATATAGGACTGATCCTAACTGCATGATTGTACTTTATGGATCTTTGTCATTAAGTAAATCATGATTATTTATCCTCTGACTTGAGATACCAGAAAACTGTCATGGGTGTAGCACATTTCTGTAAAATAGTCTAACACTGTCCGTAACTGGTAGTAATAAGGGCTGTTTTCAGAAGTGTTGTGAAATTCATAAGTTTTGCTTTTGTTCCTTCGAATTTGTTTTGAAGTATAATACTGCTGGGCCCCTCGTAGGGTTGACAAGATGTTTGTTTGGCCATACCCAAGATCTATCTGGAATACGTTCAGATGATTTGGTAATATTGTTCAATCAGATATAACGAGAAATAGAATAGTTTGTGGATATACTTAATATACGTATGACCGGATTCGAACACGAGACTATGGGATTGCACACTTTACGTATGAGAATCGATGTTTAATAATTAATATATAATAGTTATATTTAATTATTAATTTACAATAACAACTAACGGGCGTTAATACTTAACGGGGTTTAGTCTAACGGTCGTTAAGTATCAAATACAAGGACTAAAGAGAAAATAGGAGAAGAAGGATCCGGAATCCCTTTGGGATTATTGTGGCCGATCGGTGAGACTTTCCTTAGGGGAATCCCTCCCTAACTTGGACTCCAAGATTTACAAACTATAAATACATGGCCTTGTATTCATTATTGGTTAAATCTTGGTTCTCATTAGCAAGCCAAACTTATTCTTCTTCTTCTCCCTCATCTAGTCTTGGCCGATCGTATACCCTAACACATAAGGGATTCGGTTTGTCTTGATTAAACAAAGTGTTTGGTTTGTTATTGTGATCAAGAAACTAGCATTCGCATCGAATCGCTACTAATACGTGTGTACAAGACCATAGATAAAATCCCAATTGGATTTCACATAAACCCTAAATTGATTTAGGGTAAATCGATTTCATCTAAACCCTAATTTTTAGGGTTCTTGATTCTTGATCTTGTGTTTGCTTGGATTACTAAAAGGTACGCTTACTTTTATGTTTTGGTTAATTAATTACAAGTATTTGTTTAAGTCTTCCGTTGCGTGATCTATGTGATTTAGGTTTATAATATACAAGGTGAAAGTGCACGCCGCGTTGCGGCGGGTCTTTTTTGCGCTAATTTTGATTAGATCTGTGTGTTGTTTGAATATTATGTCAAATGCAAGTATGATTTACATATAATTTTCGTTAGAAAATCTGTACACTATTCTAACATGTTCTAAATTGCAACCCGTTTGTTTGAGATGTGTCTTCGAGGCCGAGTGGTAAACAATGCCATTTTTTTTTCTTTAGGCTTTTGTGTGTATATAAAGTCCCGTTGACCCAATAAAGTAAAAAAAGAATAATAGTAACAGAACAATTCTTATTAGAAGCAATTTTCTAATGGTGACGTTGTTTTTAAATGGTTGTCTAGATATTTTCTAATGGTGCCATTTTCACGATGATATTAAAGAGAATCGATTTAGTCTAACACATGAAGAAACCAATACCAGGCTATCAAGAAACTCACCATACGACAACAAATATTCAATTAAAAACACATAAAAAACGAAAAAGACACAACCTTTTTTAAACAACAAATGTAAATGCTCTTGCGTATGCACAGCTCTCTTTCCAGAAGTATGTCATTAGACCTGCAAGATACAACAAATTTAGTTTTTCATTTTTACACAATATAAATAATGCAAACAACAAACGCAAGTCCAAGTGAAAACATATCTACCTACATGAAAAGCACCAATGAGGCCACTAAATGCGTATGCACTTGCAGTCATAAACTGCATTATTTCCAAGCCCATCTGCACGGGGTTGTGGTTTATGGGGATGAAGATAATTCATATCTCTACACATCATAAAGTATGCGTTTTAAGTGTTAAGAATTCAAAAATTTCATATGGTTTCATTAAATTTTAGATTGTTAGTTTCATCACCTTATAGAATTCAGAAGGTTCTCTTTACGACATTTGTGATTGTCACCAGATATATAGTAACATAGATGAGGTCTGCAAAAAGAACCAAATCGCTAACACAAAGTAATTATAAGGCACCCTACTCCACTATTTTAGTTTTGACGTACCTCGATTGTATATGGACATGTTCTGACGGAGTCACTGGTATAGTATTGCCCCTCCTGTCCATACATTCACATAGTATGTCAGATAAGTTAAACACCGAATATTAGTTGTTACTTTGTTTCTACCGAAAGTAACGAAACAATTTTATTTGTTTCATTGAAACGCAATTAGCGTCTAAACATTTTAACAACTAATATTCAGCAAACAATGTTTCACACTTGTGCGCCTTAGACAATCCTCGTTGATACATAAGAACTACTAATCAATAAAAAGCAACAAATTCATTAAAAATCAGGCTAACCTTCTTATCTTTGATCTTGCTAGACCGCAAGCATGTCTGAAACTGGTTTCTTTATGTTCATATATCTGATAACCCAAAAACAAAATCACCTTTATTAGATTCTATGACTCATTAGTTTGGTTTCGAGGTTACACAAACAACACGTGAACGGACATATAAAGTACCGTACAAATGAGACATTAGGGTGTACTCGTTTTGTACCTTGAAAGCTACCTTGAATCCTAGTTATGAATTGGAGTTAGAAACTGCAATCAAATAAAAGCCAATCAATATCATACAAAGTTTTCCTAAAAAAATAAAGTATGAATCATCATCTCACCTTGAGCTTAAACTTGGATTGAGTGCGCGTTGCCTTGATTTGAGGTGAACTCCATTTCCAGCCTACAACCACGATCGATATAATATCAGGCTCTGGCTATCTAAATAAGACGTAGAAGTGACTGTTGTCACGATTATGCTAACTACAGAGAATTGGTGGTACACATTGCCTACCTGTGAAGGCCGTGTTTTCATATGTGGTATTAGCAACCGTACTTTGCCCTAATTCTTAAATAAAAAAAAAAAAACTGTTCACACCGTTCTTACACGCAGCAGCTTCAACTTGTTGCATATAAAAATTGTTAGACTAAAATATTAATATCATATTCTATTTTGCCCTTTATAGCCCTCTGACATTTGATCGAACACGTTATGAGCATCCTCAAACTGACCGCCTAATAACTTATATGATACGGATGATTTGCTAACTTTTATTTGTTTAGGACAACAATCACAAAGGAATTTTCTTTTCTTTTTTTTTCTTTTTTTTTTTTTTTTTTTTTTTTTTTTGAGAAACTTGATATTGGAGATGTATAGATAAACAAACCCATAAACAATAATCTGTTGTACCAACTCCTCGAATAGCAATTGACCAACCTGAAAAAAAAAGACATAATCATAAAAGCATGGATAAATTGGGCATTCACAAATCCACTAATTAAACAAAAACCCATATCAAATATCACAAAATCTTGAAACCAATAAGCACACAAACAAAGCAACACCTCTTAAAACCCTAAACGTAAACGTACTACTTTAATTATCAATAACACAAAATAAACAAAAATCTCACCTCGGTGTTTCATAAAAGTAGAACCATAGAGATTGCATGAGATCCGGAAGAAAAAAAAAAGGAGCGGTCGAGTTTTTAGGTAAAAAAGAAATAACCATAATGGGAGGATTATTGATTTTGATGAGTCCCATAGCATGAGTCATCGGATACAATGACTGTATTGCTACCACCTGTCCAACAAAAACCGCTTCACCCAAAATATTTTATCGCTTTGTTACTGTTAATTGTTCTTATTGTTTTTCTTTTTTGCAAAGCGGAGTAGATATTCGGACTGAAACTTGGGCTTCTCATGGGCTAAGTAAACGGGCCAGCGTTTTACTAATACTCTCCGTCCCATATTAAGTGTCCATAATGGAATCTTGTGATGTCCCAAATTAAGTGTCCAGAGAATATTTTCAACCAATGAGAAGAGACTCTAGTGGGTAATAGTGATATTTGATTGGTGGAGAGTGTAGTTAGTGGAATTTCCTAAAACTTTGTGCATTTAAAAAGTGAACACTTAATATGGGACGGAGGGAGTATTAGTTTTTAATTGAGCGTTTAATATTTTAATGGTACATTTAGTGGAATCCGGTCCATTGTGTAATGGATGATAGATATAACTAGTTATGATTATTAAATTCCAGCACCTATCACTTTTGCATTATTGATTAACTTGGAGTTTCATGTATGACCTGATTTGTCAACTTGAATCTAAGAACTTCCTTTTGGAATCTGAAAGCAAACTAAAGTTGATCTAGATAGATAGATAGAGCAGTTGACTTTAGCATTTCTTGTTATGACTTATGCGTTGGGTGCTTGACCTGCTTTTGTCACCAAATTTACACATGCATTTCTTTACATTTGTTCCGAACATGCATCAACAAAAACAACTCCTATAGGAATTAAGAAAAAGTCAACCTTATTATTATTATAGCTAGATTAATTATGAGTTACACATAACATATGCAGATAGGAACACTCTAATAAAAATCGGAAATAAGAAAAGTTACAAAGTTAAATACACTCTAGATTCATATAAATTCTTTGATATTTCCGGTAACAACCTCAGCAGCCATTGCTTGATACTGTTGAACAACAGTCGGTTGCAATGGCTGTAGCAATTGTTGCGGTTGTTGTTGTGGTGCAACAACCGCAGCTCCCTGAGTAGTAGTAGTATAATAGATCTGCCTGCTTCCTGTTCCATTATCATACGCCACTTGACCATAGCCTTGATCCGTGACAGCTGTCGTTGACTGGACCACACAATACCCTTGTGGCAGAAACTGTTGTTGTGCTGAAACCGTAGTTTGTTGAGTTGAAACCGCTTGGACAGGAGGCATTACGTTGTAAACTTGCTGCTCGTGGTAAACCTCCGTAGATGTGGGCATCGCCTGGACGTAGTATCCTTGACCTTGATTCACTTGTTCAGTGACAGGTGTTGCTACCGGGGCGTGATACACACTCCCCGGAGCTTGAACCATATAAACTGCCTGTTGCTGTTGCAGTTGCTGATGTTGCAGTTGCTGATCCATTGACACTAAGGATGGCGATGTATATCCACCAGATATCTGATATCCGGATACCGGGGCTATGTTTTCGTTCATTTTGGCGACAAGATAGTCTCCAGTGTAGCCAGCAGCTGCGAGATTATCATCGCTAGGTCTCTGGTTGAAAACCAGTTGTTTCTGTTGTTGTTGTTGTTCTTCAATTTGCAACTTCTGTAAGTCATGAATATGTTTTTGAATATGATCAGATTCATCAAGAACAACCTCATTTTCTTTCTCTATACGCCCACCGGGGCTTTGCGGAGTAACAGGAAACAAAAACAGCCTCAATCTAGCTGTAGTAGTAGTAGTATTCACGCCTTTGTTCAAGCGATCATACTCATGCATCATGTGCTCGAGGTCATCATCATTCGTAACCGAGATCAACGCATCTAGATCTTCACCAGGTAACTGATACTTGAAAAATACGTCATGACCTTCTCATAAAGCAGTTAACTTGGCTATCACGGAAGCGAATTTAACAAAACGATCAACTGCTAAGATCTTAGTTTGACCACCAACGTAGGATAACTGGTTATCATGAGGTCTAGGAAGGATCTTGCCTCCATAACTGCACATAAACTTAACCTTTTTATTATAGTTTTGGCGGTTATCGTCACACGGACGCGGAGACTCATAGTCTGGGTCACGCGACTTCTGTGACGATCCACCACTAGACTCAGCGTAGGCAGAGTTTTCCATAGCTGTTTTTTGTTGTTCTTTTTTTTTTGAACAAAGTATTTTTGTTGTTAGGATAGTTTGAAAAGAGTATGCATGTATTGGTTTTTATTTATATTGACAGTTGGGTGTATTGAAATTTGTAAATTTGTAGATGTTGAAATTTGTGTGACGTGGCAAGTGGAGATATAAAATGGTGATGGTTAGCTGGAATTGGTAGGGTCCAGTGAGGATGAAGACTCTTTCTGCAAATTGCCATGTGGAACTACAAACAATGGATGATAGATGTGAAACAATATAAATAAACAATGCACATTTTAAACAATGGTAATCCTTCAAGTAAAGTGAATGAGTTGTAATATGTTGTATGGCTTTATGCAACTTTCCGTTTGACAAAGTTCATTTGGAGTGTAATTTAAGATAAAGTGATAGCGAGTATAATTTAGGGTGTGTTTGGTTCATAGATATCAAGGCAATTATAGTTTGGTTGGTTACTATAACGACTAAAATATGATGAATTTATACTCATAGCTTCATTCTAGTATTAAGAAGTGAGTTTCTTAGTATTTTCATGGGTCTAGTTTTGGTATGTTCAATTTTTAACAACAACAAAAAAAAAATAAAAAAATAAAAAAATAATAATAATAATAATAAAAAAATAATAATAATAAATAAATAAATTATTATACCAAACAAAAATATCGACAATGATATCTTTATTCTCATTTCACTCTATAACATACCGTTACCGATTGCGATTCCTTATGACAAAAGTTCCATACGGAACAGTTTTATTTAAAGAACAAACTAGGCAATCTCATCCATTCATTTTTTCCATCAAATAAAAAAAAATAAATAAATAAAACTCACTTTCATTTTTTTTTTCCTAAGTAAAATATCTCGCAAACCGTTGATCGTTACGCAAAATTAATTGTCCCAACACAACGATAATTAAGTTATCCTTCTATAGATATGCACTTCTATATACTTTCGAATAATATTTTTTTCAAAATTCCACCAGAAAAATCACATGTGATTCAAAAAGTCACATGTGATTTATTACTTTAAAAATCGCATGTGACTTGTGAAAATAACAAATCACACGTGATTTTACAAATCGGAAAAATAACAAATCATAAGTGATTTTACAAATTACGTGTGATTTTTCTGGGCGTAAAAAAAAATTGTTGAAAGTATATAAAAGTGCATATCTATAGAAAGATAATTTAATTCTCGTCGCGATAGTGTATTTTTCGCATCTTGAAGATTTACCATTTGCAAAATATGTTAGATTTTAAAAAAAATGTGGAAATTGGTTTTTTTGTTTGATGAAAAAATGGATGGGTAGCATTCACCCATTTATTTTTTAGAAACAAAAATATAGTATATATTCTTTGTTTATCTCACCTCGATTCCTTATAACAAACCAAACACGCCCTTAAAGTGTAATGAGTGCAGGTAACATGTAAAAAAGTAAAGTAAAGTAAAGTAACTCCCAATACCATCTTTCACGGGTTATGGGTCCCAATACCGTCTTCCACGATGTATGGGGGAGGTTGAGACGTAGACAGCCTTACCCCTACCTAAGGTAGAGAGGCTGCTTCCAGTTCTACCAAAGATAAAAAGGACCTCCGGCCTTGCAAGGGGTGAGGATCGAACCCTTGACCTCTGTCTCCAGAGGCAAGGGTGATAACCACTTGATCTTTTAGTGCAGGTAACATGTGATATCTATATATGTCATACTATTAACGAAGAAAGTTATAATAAATTTAGATGTACGTATGTGTTTTAAGTGTGTCTTAGAGCATACGTAATGGGCGTTGTAGCACCCGAAATAGTCATCAACAACGCCCAACAGCGCCCCCTCCTCCAAAACGGAGGGGCGTTGTTGGCTAAAATTATCCATCCTTCGTGGTTCTGACAGCGCTCCATTTCCTCTTCTCCCAATGAAATCCGAACGTTGCAACGGTAAGAAATAAGCAGCGCTCCTCTTTTTTCTTTTTTTTAAATTCCCATTTCAACACAATTTTACACATCTAAACCAATTCACTTCTATAAAACCAATTTACTTCTATACATTTTTACACATTCAAACAATATAAACTCATCAAACAATATAAACTCATCAAACCACCATGAATCCCAACCGCCCAACCCGCCCACAATATTACCCAAACAACGAATACATTCGTCCCCGTCGCGTTAACGAGAACGAGGCTATGTTTTCAAACGAAGAACTTATAGAAATGATCTCGCATATGCCACCAAATGCGCAAACCATGTTTCAAAACTACGTTTTAGGTAACCAAAATTACGGGTTCAACTCGTATAACCAACAAAACGTTTCACAATTCAACACATCTCCACAATTCCCACCACAATTCAACACATCTCCACAATTTCGCCCGGAAAATTATGTGCAACGAAACCCGGTAAATGTTGGATCTAACGAGAGTGTCCCGGAGATTGTCCCGGATAGTCCTCCAAGCGTTACCCGAGCGAAGGGTAAACAACTCGCCGGTCCGTCTCAAAAACCAAGGCGGGCGCACAAAAAAAAACCCGAGGGCGAGCCAAGAGCTAAGATGACGCGTATGCCATGGAACGACCACGAGTTGATGTGCTTGGCACGTGCGTGGGTAGAAATTGTGACGGATCCAAACGCCGGTATTTTTTTTTTTCGTTATTATATTTTTTTCGTTATTATTATGTTTTTTTCGTTATTATTTTTTTTTTCGTTATTATTTTTTTTAGTTATTTCGTTATTTTTTTTTAGTTATCATGTTAATTTTTTTTTTCGTTATTATTATTTTTTTTTTAGTTATTTCGTTATTTTTTTTTTAGTTACTATGTTATTTTTTTTTTTTCGTTATTATTTTTTTTTTAACTTATTATGTTTATTTGTCTATTTTGTAGCGAATTATCAACGAGGATTTCGGCAATGGGTGTCGGAGAAGATTATCGTACGCCGGACATGATTCGGGGGAAATGGACCGACCTCAACAGGGCGTGTCAACTCTTTAACGGTATCTACAACCGGAAAAATAATAAGCCGGTACCAAGTGGTGAAAGTTTGTTGACGTGGGCATACGACGCCGCCGACAACGAATACAAGGCGCTTAAGAGGTTTTCTTTCCAACACAAGGCGGTGTGGGAGTACCTTCAAACCCATAAGAAATGGCTCCAACAACCCTCTTTGGAAATTCATACAACGAGGCCGTCAAAACGGTCTAAAACCGATTCATCATCCGCCCCCGAAAGTCAATCATCCGATGCTCACACATTGAACCTAAACGACGAGGCGGAATATGACGAGACCGTGTATGTCGAGCCGCAAAGGCCCCCGGGTAGGCAAAGTGCCAAAGGCAAAGGGGTTTCCTCATCCTCTACCACCGACAACGACAACGCGTTGAGCCAAATTGCGGCTCAACTAGCTAGGCTAGGGGATGAGGCTCAAAAGCGTCGCGAGCTTAAAGAAAAGAGATACAACGACCAAGCGTCGCTAATCAAATTGAAAGATTGGGAGCAACTGCGACGAAGCACCGATAGGATGACCGACGAGGAAAAAGCTATTAACGAACAAATCAATGAAGCAATAAAAAAAAAGTATGGTTGGTAGTGTTTTTTATGTAATATTTCGTATGAAATTGTATGACTTTTTTTTTTTTTTTTTTTTTTTTAATTATGTAATAGTTTTAGGATTTATTTTAATGAAATTATCTTTTTATTTATATTATTTAGTTTTTTTTTTATTAGTTTTTTATTATTAAAAAAAATAAAAAAGAATATAAAATAAATGACAAGTGTCAAACAACCCCCCACTCACCACTAAACCACTTTTTCAACAAAGCCCCACAATACCCAACATGACACGTGTCAAACAACCCCCCACTCTCCACTTCTTCCCACTACACATACTCTAAGAGTATGTGTAGTGGGAAGAAGTGGAGAGTGGGGGGTTGTTTGACACGTGGCATGTAGGGTAGTGTGGGGCTTTGTTGAAAAAGTGGTGTAGTGAAGAGTGGGGGGGTTATTGGTGCAATTTACAGAAAAAAACAAAAAAAAAAACACACGCACACACACACACAAAGGGAAGGGGGGGGCGTTGTCAGGACAACCAGCTGGGGCAATTTTTGATCAACAGCGCCCCCCGTTTTGGGCATAGGGGCGATGTTGGGCGCTGTTGATAGGAAAAAAGAGTGCAACAAAGCCCACTACGGATAGTCTTAGTGAGTACCATTTATAGTGTAATGAGTGCAGGTAGAATGTGATTCGATGTTATTTTTGGTATTTTGTTGACGTAGGCGAATGAAACAGATTTTGAATGTCGCAATACATTATAATCATTTTATATAAGGTATATGTAAGATATTTGGTATATTCATTTCTAGTTTTGGGCTTTGAGACATTTAGTCAAACGTTAGGTAAACTTTTTCAAAACACAATTCTAACTCAAAGAATAAATGGTCAAAAAGAAAGAAACAAAGAGGTTAGGAAATTGATAATGTAGTACACAAATTTATTTGTGAATTTTTTGTTTGGTTGGTTGAATATTTTGTAGTGATGATAGTTAAGGAAGAAAAAAAAATGATAAATTATGATTTGAAAAGAAAATAAAAATTTATTGATAAATGAGAGGTTGAAGATGAGTATGTGTAGAAAGACTATAATAGCACGTGAGGGGGATAACATTTAAAACTAACGGAAACTAGTCAAAAGGACTAACGTTGCAAGATTTTGCAACCACAGGGATGAACGGTGCAAGCAAAGTTACAAAAAAAAAAGACAAAAGGTGCGATTGTGTGTAAACCGACGAAATATGTAATTAACTTTAGAGTTAACTACATTTTTTGTCCTTGTGGTTTTTCGGGTGTAACGATTTTGGTCCAATAGTTTGAAAAGTAACGGATCTTGTCCAGAACCCGCTGACCCGTAACGGTTTTGGTCCAAATTTAACACTCCCGTTATCTTTGACCGTTAACTCATTTAGTTGACTAAAATGTGAGGGCAAATTAGTCATTCTCCATTAATCTTCTTTATATTTTCTTCCCTTCTCTTTTCTAATTCATTTACAGTTAACCTAAAACAAAAAACACACCTAACACACAACCATGGTTCATTGTCCAAGGTGTCATTCAAGAGCAATTATTCGAACATCATGGACTGATATTAATCCAGGAAGGTGTTTCTATTGCTGTTCTAGAAGGGTAAGACATTAATTATGAGATCTTTTAAATATCACATACTTTCCCTAATTTGGTGATTTTTTTTATTAGGGCACAAATTGTGGTATTATTAATTGGTACGACCCACCAATTTGTGAAAGAGTTGTTCAAATTATTCCTGGGCTTTTACGAAACATGAATGGTTTACAAGCTAGTGTTGCAAGATACCAAGGTGAAGCAAGAAGATTGAAGATCATGTTAGGGTTTAGTTGGTTGGTTTTTGTGTTGTATTTTCTTCTTAAATGAAGTTGGTGGTTGTTGGTTTGAATTGACTGTAATGTCTTAGATAATCTCAGTAGTAGGTCTTTTGTGTTTTCCCAAGATTTGTTGTAACTTGAAGTTAATGCAATGCTCTTTTGTGTTTTCCCAAGATTTGTTGTAGTTGACTTTTTTAACATGTCAAATGGGTTTGTTTGTAGTTGTAAAACCAGTCATAGTAAACACACAACACTTAACATTGAAATAAACCATATAGCAACATTACCATTGTCTGCAAATACCAAACAAACTGCAAGTCCCAAACATACTGCAACTCCCAGCGAAACTGCAAAACTATCCTAAAACTAGTAGACTGCAAATACCAACATTATCCCAAACATACTGCAATTACCAAAGTCATAAAACATTTCCTAAGAGTCTTTAACAAGATTGTAAATACCAAAGTCATAATAGTCTTACGCAAGATCAGATTTTAAAGAACATCAGATCATAACCAAATTTAAATAGCCATAATAGGCTAGAATACCAAAAGACAAGTCTTAAAACACATAACCAAAGTTAAATTGTGGAAATAGCAAACATCAATCCCCAAGCTTTCTTTTCCTATTGCCACTTGGACCTTCAGATGGTTTTGGTGCAGTGTTAGTAGCTTTGAGAGGTGATAGTCTGCTTGCACTTGTCTTGGAAAACCTGAAAGTTGATGATGCAGCTGGTAACACACTTGCATCTGGTGCAACTTGAGATGGTGTAGACTGAGATGGTGCAACTAGTGCAGACTGACATGGTGTAGACTGATATTGTGATGGTCTATGGCTTGACTGGGATGGTGCACAAGGGGGTTTTTTTGCTTTTGATGGTCTTTGAGTAGACTGAGACTCTCTTCTACCTGTACAAGATCTACTATTGTGACCTTTCTGATGACATTTCAAACAAGTAACAGTTTTCCCAGCCCTACTCAATTTACCATTCTTCACCAGTCCATCATACAACTCTGCAGCACTCTTCTTTCTCTTTTTTAGAGGCCTACCAATGGGAGTGTGATAGTCTGGTAGGGTTAGAATGATAAGGCTATCTGATGGAGGCCACATCTATGGAACAGCACAAGGGTTGATCTTAAAGCTATACATTTCCTCCCATGTTGCTAGCCAATAACTTGGGTGTACCCATGACTCAGGTATCCCAGGTTCCAAACCATTCTCTGCCATGTTCCAGATAGATGCCACTGCATGTTTGCATGGCATCCCTGTCAAATCCCACTTTCTGCAAGAACAAGTTCTTTCAGTCACATTGACCACATATTGGTCACCATGTGGACCAGCTGCTTGATACAGATCCCCACCATTCCATGTAACATCATATTGGGCAGCTTCTTTCTTAATGATATCAAACATTCTAGTGGCAGCAGAGGTGAGTGGACCATTAGTCTTCTTAATTACATTTTGAACTATCACAATCCTTTTCATCAAATAGTGTCTTATAAACTCAAGGCATGTAATTATAGGCTTATCCCTTCCATCCAAAAGTTGTCTGTTTAAAACCTCACACATGTTGTTCAAAAGAACATCACAATGAGGTCTTGCTGCAATTAGAATATTCAAACTATGAATTTTGACTGATATAAAATTATGCAGTTTGAAATGATAGTATGCAGGATGATTAAAACTTACGAGAAAAGTGGGACCTTGCCTAATGCTGAGGAGGAATCAGTTTTAACCAATCATACACCTCCTTGTTTGCTGCCCTGACTTCTTCCATGTTTCTGTTAAACTGTGGTATGGTAGTTGCAGTAGCACATCTCCATAATAGATCCTTAAAATGCTTTCCTCTCCATTGCAACTTCATGTTATCATAGATATGCTTTAAGCAAAACCTATGTTCTGCTGCTGGGAACAATTCTGCCAATGCTGGTATAATACCCTAAAAAGAAGAAATTGAGTTAAATACTTGTATACAACACAAACAGCTTAGTATATTTTGTAGAAGAAAATGAAATAACAATGTTTACCTTTTGCCTGTCTGTAACAAATGTGAAGTTTGAATTCCTGAACAACTCCAAGTCATCTCCAAGGCAGTCAAGAAACCATAGCTAAGATTGTTTAGTTTCTGACTCAACCACTGCATAAGCCAAAGGATATGTTCCATTATTTGGATCCACACCTACTACTGTTAAGATCTGACTAGGAAATGGCCCAGTCATAAAGCAACCATCAAGGCCCAACAGGTCTCTTTGCCCAACTTTGAATCCACTTTTCAAAGCCCCTAAACAAACATAGATTCTTCTAAACTTTCTTGTCTAACTATCAACTTCAAAGTTTCTTTCAACATCAATCTTCACTGTTGTATTTGTGTTCTTTTCTTTCAACTCTAAACAATATTGTCTCAGCTGAGCATATTGTTTTGTGTGATCTCCAATCCACCTTCTTTTATGCCATTTGTTTTGCCCTAAAGACTTTCTGTTTTGACATTCCTAATTCACACTTCTTTGTTAGTTGATCTTTGAGAGCAGAAAGTGGTATCTTAGGATTTGGTTTGATTGTTTGCTCAATCTCTTTATATAGTAATGAAGCTGTACACTTTGGGACAGTCCTAGATTTAAGACAAGTATGATTATCTTGAAATATTTTCACATACCATGTACCTTCCCCTTTAGGCTTAGAACAATGCAATAACCAAGGGCACTTTAATTCCTCACCTATTGCCTTTAACCCTTTCTTTTTTGTCTTTTCACTTTGGAATCCACCTCACTTGGACCTAGACTTCCACTTGGGCCTTGACTTTGACCTTCACTCAGCCCAGCAACACTTGAACCACTTGGCCCACTATTAGAAAATGATGGAACAATACCTCTGCACTCTGCTCTTACCCTTTCCTTATCATTTTTAGTTAAATATATTTGCCTCCTCCGCTCAACTGAAATTCTTGTCACCATTTCTTTTATCAACTCTTTGTTAGCAAATGTTTGACTAACATAAAAGTTTTCAGTACACAACTTACCATCTACAGGCTTGTGACATTTGCCCAACTTCCTCAAAGCTTTCCTCCTCTCAGCCTCATCATCATCAGAATCAATTTCACTATCAAAATCCTCAATGTCACATTCCTCATATTCCATGTCAACATCATCATATACTTCACTAGGATCTACCTCATCAGAACCAACCCATTCTACACTAAGATCAGTGTTTTTTCTAAACATTTCCATGTCAACATCAACATCATTAATCCTATCCTCTAGATCACAGTCAAAATCACTATCTTCACTGTCATCATTTGAATCACTTTTATCACTACCTTCACTATTTTCTCTAACATCAGTAGTCTCATTAGGACTAGGTCTAGGCTCACTTGACTGTCCCATTTCATTGTCTGTGACAAGGTAAGAAAACAGAGGATCAAACTCATCAACATTAGGACTAGGTCTAGGCTCACTTGACTGCCCTAAATCAATATTAACATCAACATTATCATTCCCTAAACCAACATTGGCACTCTCTAAATCATCATTTTCCTGTGTGTCTAAACCTATATTAGCATTCTCTAAATCAACATTTTCCTGGTCTTCAACGTCTATTTCTATAAAAGTGCTATCAACAGGATGCTCAACAAATACCTCCATTAATTTGAACTTATGCACATAGGTTATCATATCCAACACATCAACATCTTTGAATAATGGTTCAAGCCCTTTATCTAAATCTTGTGTAGGTCTTTTGAAATACACTTTCATTTTAGGATTCACATAACCTAACTCTTTTAGCATACCTGATACTTCTATCACTGAAAACCCATCTGCATCAACATCATCAAACCAGTCCGCATCACCACCTCTGTATACACGTCTGGGAGCCCTAGTTCTTTTTGGACCAGGAAAATAAGTGAAATGACCTCCATGGTTGACTTTCAGGGAAAAAAGATTAGGCTCATTCTCTGTATCAAAAAATTACAACAATCAATCATCAAAAACACATTCCTTTAAACAAATAAAAAACCAAATCCAATAAGCAAAAGACCAAAATGACTTACTGTATTTCACGTAAGGATTAAATGTGGCACCTTTTTCTCTCAACTTCCAATTTGAAATGACCATTCTTGGGGGATATCAATCTCACTTAGGGTTTTCAATTATCAGTGATGAAAATTATAGGTGGGAGTGAATGTGAAAGTAGGTGGATGGTTTTTGATAGGACTGTGTATTAATTAGACTGATTGTGTGAGTGACTAAAGGTTTATAGCGGGAAATAGTAAAAGACATATATGTCCCTGTAAATATTAGTGAATCACAAGTTTACCCTCATATGAGTGTCACGTGAGGGCAACACTTAACGGGAGTTTTAAATTTAGACCAAAACTGTTACGGGTCAATGGGTTCTGGACAAGATCCGTTACTTTTCAAACTATTTGACCAAAATCGTTACATCCGGTAAACCACAAGGACCAAAAATGTAGTTAACTCTTAACTTTATTAATTATACCGCCCCCTGGTCTTGTCTAGCAGGAGGCAGAGTAACTTAGTAACGGCCTGCTAATGAAGAAAATTATTCTTGTTAGCATACTACATACATTGATCATATCAACCTAGCTTTGATTAGTTCTGATCAAGATGAAGAATAATAAAATGGTTATGCTTCCTGCTAATGAAGTTCAATTTACACAAGTTAAATATGATTTCCAACAAGTCCAAGGTCACTTTCCATTAGTTATATTAAGACTTGAGGCTAATGTTATTGGATTTTTTTCAAAATCATTTTTCTACTTTTATAGATTAGTTTTTGACTTATTGTAAATTTTATGTATGTTTGGATTTTGAAATGACTTTGATTATCATACATGAATGCTTTTTTATGGATTTTGAAATGACTTTGATTATCATACATGAATGCTTTTTTATGAATATATTCGACCCGAGCTTAAAGCGCGCCTTTTGTTCAACATGAAAGTCGAGTTACATATGTTGGCTTTAGAATTACAATGCAAATAACAAGTACGTACTAGTATTATGTGATTGATGGGGTTTATATATGATTTGCAGCCCCGCGTTTGGCCGGATTATTACTCAAGGTGTTTACGATACTGATTGAAGCTCCTTTGATTGGTTCTTTGATCACTGGTCACTTAAAAAAGCAGAACAAGATGGATCAGGTTTAATGTCTATGGCTTATATACAGATTATGTTCCAATTATACTATAATTTTTTACCGTGTGCATTTACTTGTTGAAAATTGGAAATTACTGTATATGTAACAAGAAACGATAGGGATACCTAAAGTTATGACTTAGTTCCGCCTAAGCGTATATGTTTAGGCTTCCCACTTTATAACAATCCAATGCCTAAATATATTTACGTTTGGAGTATAATTTACACTAGTTTGTTTCGATTTTTGAATGGCATTTGCTTACAGATGCTAAGAAATACTGTTATACCTGAGCCACCCATGTTTAAACCCGAGTATCCTCCTCAAGGTAAGTTTACTAGAATTTCTCATGTGTAATCAGTTGAATGATATAAACATGAGTAGAATTGTAGGAATGTATTGTTTATACTTTATACATGAACGGCTGCTATTATTATAAAAAGTAACACGGTTGGTTTGTCTAACTAATAAAGAACAAGAAGTTGGAGTAGTTAATCTAGAAGAAGGTAAACCTGAAGATCAAGTTAAGTCAGCCTTGAGGTGTCTTCCACATTATGATCCTGCTAGTAGCTGGAATTCCAAATCAACTTCTTTCCGCTACTGGAAGATTCGTGATTACGCATATGCTTACAGATCAGGACTTACAACACCAGAAATGGTAAGTCGATCTCCTCAAACTAAACTTTCATCATTTCCTAGTCTAGTCTAAATATACTGAGAAAGGGACTCACTGCAGGTTGCCGAAAATGTCATCTCAGCGGTGGAAGAATGCAAGAATATGGTACCAATAATTCCTTTATTGATTTCTTTCAATGTTGAGGAAGTTAGAAAACAGGCTGCAGCATCTACGCAAAGATTTGAGGAAGGTAATGATGCTTTAGCAAGTTTCATAGAAGTTAATGCGGGTTTAAAATTCATCCGAGTGTGTTTGCAGGATGTCCTTTGTCGATTTTGGATGGCATTTTCATGGCAGTCAAGGATGATATAGATTGCTATCCCCATCCATCTACCGGTATCTACATCTGCATTTTGACTTTAAACCTTACTTTTATCAGTTTATTTTAAAGGTTAAATGATATGAACAGGTGGGACAACATGGTTGCATAACGTGCGTCCTGTTAACAAGGATGGGGTATCTGTATCTAGGTTAAGAAGCTGTGGCGTGATATTTGTAGGGAAGACCAATATGCATGAGTTAGGCTTGGGAGCCACTGGAATGAATCCGCATCATGGGCAAGTTTTTCTAATACATTTTCAAACTGTATATAAAGCGTCATTTTAAGAATCCACTTGGTTTTTCTCCCATGACAGGACACCTAGAAACCCACATGACCCGCAAAGGTATACAGGCGGTTCTTCATCAGGATCTGCCGCTATTGTAGCTTCTGGAATATGTCCTGCTGCACTAGGATCAGATGCTGGAGGTTGTATCAGCGTAGACTAAGATTTTAATTTATCATTTTACGGGAAAAAACTTTCATACTCGATCAGTCACAAAAGGAAGTAATCTTAAATGACAGGTTCGATTCGAATTCCTGCTTCCCTTTGTGGTATAGTGGTACTGAAGACAACGTATGGACGAACTGACATGAAAGGGTGAATTTACCAATCATGAAAAGATACGTTTGTGGATTTAAACTACTACAATATACACTTACAAACGTTAAGAATCTATTGCAGGACATTGTGTAGTCCCGGGACCGTGAAGTTATTGGACCAATAGCGTCTAGTGTCGATGATGTCATGCTGGTGTAAGTGACTTTCTTTGACCTACACATATGAGTCTCATTTGTTGTGGCTGAATGTTATGACTTATATGCAATATTGACTTGTTTCTACAGATATGCAGCAATACTAGGATCCTCACCTGCTGATAAAATCAGTTTAAGACCGGTAATTAGAGTACCATATGTCTTCACATTTCCTGCGTTGGTGCATTTGCTTAGTTGGATAATAGTTGTGTAATCTACAAGTCTGAAAAGGATATCACTTTGTTAGTTGTTACCGATCCCTATTTTATGCAGCCTATCCCTTGTTTGCCAATTAAATTTTTCATCGGGTGCGGGTTCTGTTGCTAGTTTAGCATTGCGATTAGGGAAGTATACAGAGGTGATTCTTTGTCCTTGTACTTTTTAATGTGGCAAGATCCTTGCTATTTAAGTATTAACTGCACGTATCACTCTTTCAGTGGTTCAATGATGTTAGCTCACCTGACATATCTAATACTTGTGAAAATGTTCTTACTTCATTATCAGAGATTCATGGGTGTGAAGTAAGTCTCCATCTACTTTGATGTTAATTCTTCGACATGTTCAAAAAATTGTTTAGAGGTCTTAAGGCAATTCATCTCTTACCTTTCTTTTTTTGTGGTTGAAGATGGTAGATATTGCTATACCAGAGCTACAACAGATGTTCATAGCCCAGCTTGTTTCATATGGTTCTGAATCACTATGCTCATTAGTGCCCCAATGCCAAAATGGGTATGTTCATGAAAAAATATATCTATCTATATATATATATAATATATATATATATCTATCTATATATATATATATATATATATAAGGTCCTGACTTGTCAAGTCTTTGGTTATAAGTTTGTTTGCATTTTTCTGTAATGCAGAGAGTATAAAAAACTTGCACTGGATAGTCGTATACCTTTGGCACTTTTTCAGTCATTATCAGCTTCAGATTATGTTGCTGCTCAACGTTTTAGGTAAACACTTTCATTACGTAGTAAACTTGATTTCTTGTCTTCCGGTCTTCGTTATGCCCTTCAGTTCCAGTATATTGAAAGCTAGTATTAGCATTTAATCGGTTATGTACAGGCGGAGATTTATGTATTACCACATGGAAATATTTAAGAATGTTGACGTCATTGTGACCCCAACAACTGGGTATGATAAGCTCCTAAGACTATAAAAACCATTTTTCTTTTCTTCTTTCTTTTTTTTTTTTTTTTGATATAGCTATTTTCTTCTTTCACAGCATGATTCACCCAAGTGCACTCAGTTATGGTGAATCAGATCTCGAGATTACACAGGTGCATTATGATTTCTAAAATTACCAAGCGTGTGACATATAGAATCCATTAATCTGCTCCTGCCATAAAATTTTAGTCTTCTACTAATTGTGCTAGCCTTATGAGTATGATACGCTCCGTTATTTCATTGGAGGCCTGATCTGTCAGTTATACTTGTACCTGTCTCATAGAGATGGTACCCACAAAAGCAAAATGACCTTGACCATAACCAATAAGTCCTAAAATGTCTTATAGTTGCATCTTTTGTTTAACTACATATGTGACATTATTTCTTCAGGTAACCTGATGAAATTTGCAGAATGTTCTTGGATTCCCAGCCATTTCTGTCCCTGTAAGTGTTGCTTATGCCTCAAAATTATGCAAAGCCAATCACCCCAACAACTTGCCATTTGATTATCTGATTTTAGTGTTAAAAATCATATTGGATGACTAATTCATTTCTTTTTCTTTTTTTTTAATGGCTGGACGATTAGTTTCATAGCAGCTGCAACAAACTCAATCTGTAAGAGTAATTTAAACCATATTATTTTGCTTTCCTAGGTTGGTTACGATAAGCAAGGACTTCCAATAGGCTTGCAATTGATAGGACGGCCTTGGGGTGAAGCTACAATTTTGAGTCTAGCTGCAGCCATTGAGGTAACATACTAACATCCCATCCGAGATAGTTCATTTGACCTTAAAAGTCATAGTGTAGGCTTATAATACCATAGTCGAATGTTACTAACACTAAGCATCCGTTGATTATTTGCATTTTCAGCAACAACGGCAAGAACCTAAGAAGAAGCCTGCAATATATTTCAATGTTTTAATGGCTGATTGAGAAACGATAGTCACTGATCACTGCTCATGGTCATGATGAACAGGACTTCAAAATTGTAACTTTTGTTAATAATATAGAGTTAGGATAGATACTTGTAAAATAATTGGCACCGCATTTGTCTACCTCACGCATAAGCATCGGGGAGCACTGGTATAAGAGATGATACATCTGTTTCTTTTATTTTGCTATTTATAGCTAGCAAACGAAAAATTACGATGAGTGCATGCTTATTTTCAATCATATGACATGTTCGATATTTGACCTCGGTTTCAATCATATGACATGTAAAGGGGTCGAAATCAGGTTTGACAGAAGATGGATATTTTTGGGTCAAAATAAATCTGCAGAGAAATTGCATGAGGGAACAGCTAGCAGTTAAACCTGCCCCCATCTACCAACTTACTCACACTTCACTTGCTAGACTTTTGATGTCACTCTTAGTTGAGCACTTACTCATCAAAAACAAACTTCTCACTTTCTTAGTCGATCATGCGGTCAGCAATGATCATCACCACCGTTAAGTTCATATATAAATATTTAACCTTATTTATAGTTCGTATATAGAAAACTTGTGCACCTAGTGTTGAAATAAAATCCTTATGTGAAGATGGGGAAGAAGATC
This sequence comes from Artemisia tridentata subsp. tridentata, assembly GCA_021014915.2. Lineage (NCBI taxonomy): Eukaryota > Viridiplantae > Streptophyta > Magnoliopsida > Asterales > Asteraceae > Artemisia > Artemisia tridentata. Next base: position 468,850,313 of record CP139507.1, read on the forward strand.
GTTATGTTGCCTGCTTCTGAAGTTGATCTGACCAAAGTTAAGTATGATCCTGGAGAAATCGAAGGTAACCTTGAACACGAAAGTTAAAAATACTTATGTAAAAACAAACAATGCTTAAAAGTTAACAAATTTATATACTTCAAATTCACATACTCCGTATCAATCATGAAAACGAAAAACGGTACATTCATTTCACAAAGAAGCTCAAACCGATACAAAATATAAGGGTCAACCACAATTAGATTGCACTTGGTCAAATCCTCTTATGTATATATGTTCTGGTGATTATTACTACAATACAAAACTTATCGGATCTCAGTAGTCTTTAGTTTCTTCTTCTCTGATAGTAGTTGTAACGTAAAGGTGGTTTTAATTGGTGTGCTTGTTACAGCTCCCGAAGTAAGGGGGATATGGCTGAAGATTTTTGTTATGTTGCTTGAAATGCCGTTAATTGGTTCGGCCATCTTAACTTACTTGAAGAAACAGAACAAGATACAGGAGGTCTCTTCTTTTTCACATGGCTTTGGTTTCCCGAGTTCCAAAACTATGTTTTGTTATTTAGACTTGTGTTTATGTTATGCAGATCAGCAGATGTTAAGGGAGACTGTGATACCAGAACGACCAATGTTTCGACCCGAGTTCCCTCCTCAAGGTTTTAACTCCTCTACCTTATGCACAGGTGTTAAAAAAACGAAGTAACTAAGTAACGTGGTTTAAGAAATTCAGAATCCATATTATGTGGTTAAATACATTAAAAAAGCCTGCTAATTTCTCTCTACTCTTCGGTTTGTTGGTACAGCATAGTACATATCATTTTGGATAACTATGATGAACATTAATGATTATTATTTGTTATCAGAGCAAGAATCAGGAGTGGTTTGTTTTAAAGAAGACGGGATTTCTGAAGACCGAGTTGAGTCAGCCATTAGATGTCTTCCACAATACGATCCTGCTGCTGCTACGCCATCATTCCGCTACTGGAAGATTTGTGATTATGCATATTCATACAGGTCAAGAACCACGACCCCATCAATGGTACGTCGCCTAAAAGTTGACCCATATCTTGGTCTTCCTATTTGATGCTTCATAAAATGATATCTACTTTCGTTCAACAGGTTGCGGAGTATGTCATTTCTGCAATCAAAGAGTTTAGCAATAAGGAACCCCCAATGCCGTTATTAGTTTCTTTTGATGCTGAAGATGTAAGAAGGCAGGCTGCAGCATCAACCCAACGGTTTGAGGAAGGTACATGCATTTCCACATTTGTTTCATCACTATATGAGGTGTTTTGATTTGCTTTTGAAATAGACTGTCTATATTCAACTTGCAGTACTTATACGATATTTTAGGGTCATATAATCAATTTTGGATAATAAGTTTCGTACTAGTTGCAACGAAAGGTAAGTTATATGATTACAACAGACAAAACGCACATCCAAACAACCCCTCACTAAGCAAACTTCTATGGAGTACTATAATATAACTCCCACTTGATGCTCGTTGCTCGGGTTTTGTAGGAAAACCATTGTCAGCTCTGGATGGTATCTTCATGGCAATCAAGGATGATATAGATTGCTATCCCCATCCATCTAATGGTATATGTGTCCAAATATTCAGTTACTCCGTATTAAAGTTTACTGTTCTTTAGCACATATTAGGTATAAATAAACGTTTGAGGGAAACAGGTGGGACGTCATGGTTTCATGAGGTACACCATGTTGAGGAGGATGCAGTTTGTGTATCAAGGTTACGGAGCTGTGGAGTCATTTTGGTTGGGAAGGCGAATATGCATGAATTTGGCCAAGGAACTACCGGAAATAACATAATCCATGGGTAAGATTTATACGACATATATATATGTACATAATAAACATAGTTATTTTCTTGTGTCATCACTCTTATCTGTTATGACAGAACGACTAGAAATCCGCATGATCCAGAGAGGTATACAGGTGGATCTTCATCAGGACCAACAGCTATTGTAGCTTCTGGAATATGTTCAGCTGCATTGGGAACAGATGGAGGAGGTTGTAATGTTTGTCGTATACATAATAGTAACGAATATTAATTAAGTGGAAACTTCTGACAGTGATACATGTTCGTTAAAACCACAGGTTCAATCCGTATTCCCTCTTCTCTGTGTGGTGTTGTGGGATTGAAAACAACATATGGACGCACCGACCTTAAAGGGTAACTTACTAATACAAAGATAGTTCATTAAGTCTACAGAGGTGAAATGTCTGACCGGTTATTATCTTCATTCATATCTCTTCAGAGGGTTACCTGGTGGAGGGACAATAGAAATTATAGGACCAATTGCATCCAATGTTGAGGATATCATGCTGGTGTAAGTAACTCATACATGCATGTTACTTAATCTTCTATTAACCGAGGAACTGAATTTTCTTTAATGGTTTGTTCAGGTATGCAGCAATCTTAGGAGCCTCTCCTGCTGATAAAATGAGTCTGAGACTGGTAATCAGAACACAGTTTTCATCAAGTTATATACAGTTTTAGCTAAATGATGACTTTCATATATTAATATTGGATGTTTTAGCATTCATCGTTAATGTTATACTATAATTCATGTATCTTGCAGTCCCTTCCTTGTGTGCCTGACCTATCATCACAAGAGAATTCTAGTATTTTGGGATCAATGCGATTAGGAAAGTACACGGAGGTAATCCCTCTCTAGTTTTGGACTTTAAGCACCCATGATGTTAGTCTTGATGAACATTGTATACTTACGGCATATGTCTATTCTGCAGTGGTTTAATGATGTCTTCTCACCTGAGATCTCGACTAAGTGTGAAGATATTCTCAATCTGTTATCAGAATCTCATGGGTGCAGAGTAAGTATAGATTATTTCACCGGGTATAAACCATTTACCCAAAAAAAAAAGTATAGATTCATCAGTTTCTCAGTGTTTAACTACAAAACTATATATGACTTGCAACTTTCTCGTAGTTTAAGACCATTTTACTTTTCTGTTCAAGGTAGTAGAGGTTGTCATACCCGAGCTTCATCAAATGCGAACATCCCATCTTCTTTCAGTGGGTTCCGAATCATTAGCCTCGCTAACACCTCACTGTCATGATGGGTATGTTTATATGAAATAAAGGTTCTATTATTTAAGGCTTATTTTTGTAAGTTGTGATTCATCATTAGTCATTTTCAACTAGTTTGAGATAAAACTCTTGATATTGACATATTGTTGTACTTATACTATTTCTTATCTTATTGCTGTACTTATACTATCGGTTATAGCTTAAAACTATTACATCTATTCCTACACAGGAAATATAAGAAACTTACATTGGATACACGAGCTAATTTAGCACTTTTCCGATCATTCACTGCTTCAGACTATGTTGCTGCCCAACGAATCAGGTGATACTAACTTTTTTAATGGTTTCAAAAAGTCATGTATTGGACATGTTTATATGGCTCATTGCAGGCACAGGCTAATGTACTATCACATGGAGATTCTCAAGATGGTTGATGTCATAGTTACTCCAACAACTGGGTACATACATCATGTTTCCAATCTTTTATTGACTCTAGTATTCTACCTTAAACCTAACAAGTCTTAATATATATTTGTGAATTCTTTTAGCATGACGGCTCCAATAATTCGCCCAAGCGCACTAAAGATGGGTGAGACGAATATGAAGGTAACAGGTATGTTGGTGGTGGTGGTGGTGGTGTTCTCAATGCTATGCTTGATTTTGCTAAAGTTTAAGGATCTTTTAGTTTTCTTTCTTTTTAAGTGAAGGACAAATGTCCATGTTTCAGGTAATTTGATGCGTTTTATCCTGGCAGGCAATCTTCTTGGACTCCCAGCCATTTCCGTACCTGTAAGTAATGTTTTACAGAAGAAAAGGAAACCACACGTTGTTTTAAGAATTTTAGACATCATTTAAATGTTCACCTTTTGTGCTGCCGCCCGAATGATTATGAACCTATTTTTGCAGGTTGGTTATGACAAACAAGGGCTTCCAATTGGTTTACAGATCATTGGCCGCCCTTGGGGCAAAGCTACAATTCTGCGTTTGGCTGCTGCTTTTGAGGTACATTTACAATACCACAAATACTCAAGCTTGAGGTGCATCTAGTTAACTTGTTAATGGGGTTGTTTTATAGTATGTTTTTGTTTCAAATGGGGTAAAAACTAAAAAGACGAAAATAGTTGCAAAGGGAAAGGATTGAAAGTCGTCCAAAGTCTATTTCCAATGGATTTATCCTCCTAAATTATTTCATCCAATCATAATTAACACATTATTCATACAAAACTTTTTTGTTAAAAAAGGACAAGTGTTAGCGGGTCACCCGTTACTCAATCCTATGTGCCGCAAGATTGTCGACTGCATTAACCAATCAACTTCTTTATAAAATCCATCATTAAGTGGCACACAGGACCTTTCAACAAACTAACATGAGATGCTTATGAAATTTCAGGGACTACGTACTGAGACTAAGAAGCCTTCATCATATTTCGATGTCTTAAAGGGGTACTGAGATACAGCGCTGCTGTCATGATGGACAATATATCATATCAACACCTAGCATACTCGTTATTTGAGGCTTGCTACACTTTATATCCCTATGGTTCTGTGATATTCAGAGCTCTCTATGTATACAAATCGATCTTTTAGTTTGTACATTTAACTACTATCAACTGTTTATCGGTTAATAGCATCTTATCTTTCGGAGTGATCAAAAATATATAGAGCTAATTGCAGTTTTAACAGGAGTATTATTTGAAAATTGAGAACATTGGCAGAATAAATTAATTTGCTATTTACTTCACAACATCATACATAACAACAAAGCATCATCAACTGTAGCATTACAATGTTCGCGCATTCATGTTTCAGCTTTCAGGAATCACACAGTAAATGAACCAGCCGCCATTTAATAACAGATTGAAAAACTTATCTTGATCACGTGGACCCAGAAACAGACTTGTCATTTGCAAGCTTTTCATCAACGGTGGCACTTTGGATATCTGGTCCGGGAGGAATCCTTCCTGGATAATCAGTTGTAGAAGTACCTGTTCCTAACATGCTGGTAGAACAAACACACGTTGAATCAAAAAATCTTGAACAAAGAAAAAAAAGTTAATTTCACGAGAAATGAAAAGGAGAAATTAACCTTTTGTCAACGATCACCATGGAGCGGAGCTCACAATTTGCGAAACTGCATATTAAGTTTACCAATTTAAAGTTAAATCAGTCGCAAAAAACTAAATTGTCAATTTCAGTTTAAAAGAAATCGCTTAAAAAGAAAATAAATCAAGAAATTCAATTTAAAGGAACGTACTGTTTGTTAATTTCTTTCCTCACTAACGGGTGGCAGTCGTTGCCAAATGTAGCCAGTGTATGAAACAAGAATCCACTGTGAGTTACAATAGCTATCTCCTTCTCTTCCCGTGTCCATAGCCTGTATCAACCATATAATTAGTAGAGGTTGAAGATGCCCGGGCTGAGAAACCCTTCAAACCGGGTTCAGGCCAAATGGGTCGAGTTGACCCAAAACCATTTTTCTCCGACACTCTACATATTTCTGTAAATACTTTGTAAGATATCACAAAAACTAAATTATTTCAATAGTTTGGTTTAGTTAGTTTGGATAAAAACTTAAAGAGGTTGATGTATTCAAAATATGATTTGGACGACCTTTGACGTATTCGACCCGTTTCCCATATAATTAAGCGAGTATGCCTGAAGAGCATAAAAGCTAGAACTAAACTCACCAATCCAGAAACTTTTTGCCCCTAGATGCAAGTTCTTCTTTTGTCTCCCTTACATTAACCTTCCATAAGACGTCTTCATCACTTTCTATCTGAAATAGATAAATGCAATTTAGTTAAGGAATTAATCGAGACTCGTACAAGTAACTTCTGGCTTGACTTTCACTAACGGAAATTAAGAAAAAAATGCACACTTGCCAATGAAAAATCAATTGCAGGAAAAAGGCATTCGTATTCGCTGACACTTCTCCTACGATCACAAGGATGAACACCCTGGCAACCAAAGAAAAATTGTTAAAGATCTACAATGTATTTTTCCAAACCTGCAAAATTTTGAGTTGACAATGATAAACTCAAAACTTTTATCTAGCTAAAAGGAATATATTTAACCTCTGAAAAAAAACTTGTTCTTATGCTATATAGACACATACCAAATGTTCTCGACAGAGTTCTACTGCAACAATAGGTGGACAATTGAGGCTTGAAATTGCAGATCGGCCACTATTTCCAGCATTTGCTAACATAAGTGGTAATGAATCCTCAGTATCTGTGTAGTCTTCCCCGCCAAACACTCCGACTGCTGTTTGCATAGTCCTGAAAAGTAGACGTTTCAACATCCAAATCAAAGTATTTTTTACTTATAAGATATACATGATACAAAATAAAACTAATATAAATATGCAACAAGACAGTTGTCCAGTATTACCTTAGCAAAGGAGATGTAATAACCACATCGATCCTCTTAGCGAGCCCACTTGCATGGACATGTTTACGCAGATTTTCGACCTAATAATTTAATAGATAGAAAACGAACATCATGATTAGCAGAAGAAAAAAAGTTTGTTCACGAGTAGAAACAAGATGAACAGTTTGACCTGCTTCCAGCCTAATTGAGTAAGCTCGGCATCAAAATAGTCAGGGGACATGTAGGCTTTATAATCCTTGTCTCCTATTACATTGTGAATTCCTTGTGCATGCCTAACCTGGATGATAAACAATATGTATATTTAAAGAGCCCGGAAAATCTAAAAAAAAGACGCAACTTAGAATGATGTAAATTTAGGAGACTAACGAACCAGGTGAATAGTCTTGGATCGGTGCAATGGGTACAGACTTGATGTCGAAGAGTCCATATCCATTATTGCAACTGCATCAGATTAATTTATCAAACTTTTGATTCTTTACCCAAATGGTGTATTATTTCTTACATTGATATTTATATGTTTGGTACACAAATATTATGGAAACCTGTATATGCAATGTCAAAAACTAAAGATTCTTTAGAAGTGGCAAAACGGGCGGGCCGGGCGGGCCGGGCTTAAACGGGCACGGGCTTAAACGGGCACGGGCTAAACGGGCACGGGCTAAACGGGCACATGTTATATAAATCGCTTTATAGAAGACCGAAAATGACGAAATAAATTCCTTAAACATAATACCCCGTTTATATTTAAAAAATTAAATATATTATATATATATAAGTTTTTCTTCAAAAACGATTATAATGTTCTCTAATTGAGAGAAAATATGTGCCCGTTGTGCCCATTTCAGAAAAAGAAGGGGCTAAATGTGCCCAAGTATTTTAAAAAGTAGCTAAAATTAGCCAATTTTTTTCATTTTGGGCACAAATTGCCACCGTTAAGATTCTTGCACCATTATGGGATGGCTTATTAAAACTGCTAATTGGTTTTGAAAACAAGCTCCAAAATGGTTATCTATAACAGGTTGCAGATAATAAGCAATCCCCAAGCTAATACAAACATACATTGATTTGTTGTTGCAAATCTTGAGATAATTAGTCAAAGTCAATTTTAGATGAAACTAAAAAAAACAAATCTTGAAATAAGGCAAAGCAATCATACATTGATTTTGTTGCAAATCTTGAGATAATTAGTCAAAGTCAATTTTAGATCAAACTAAAAAAGCAAATCTTGAAATAAGGCAAAGCAACCAAGAAAATGTAAATTAACCAAGAAATCTGAAGTGGGTAAAAAAAAAAAGTGGTGAGTTAGAATAAAGGAATTACCCGCTTAAGGGAGTGATGAATCGAAGAAATGAAGAATCTTTATTTATTGCTACTCAAAAGATTTGATATTTGTGTTGGACAAGTAAGTACGAGTAACAAAGTGATGGACAACATGTATGGTCGAAATGTTTTATTATTCCATCTTCTCATTCTCACTTCTCTCTCCTTTTACTTCTTCACTTTAACTCTGTCTTAAATTAAATTTAAAGGCAGTGCCACATCTTTAATATATTTTAACTTAACTCATATTTAACCCTTCCAACAATAACTCAGCTTTAACACAATTTAACTCACCTTTATATCAAATATTTTCAAATTCAACCCCTAATTTAAAATTACTTCATTTTTTAAAAACATAACATTACATACTTAATAAAAAAAAATTACAACGAAATTAAAAAAAAAAATAATTAACAACGAAATTAAAAAAAAAAAAAAAAAAAAAAACTACAACATAAAAATACGATACGAAATTTTATATAGATTCATAATTGTCGATAAGATCCGACTTCTCCTCCCACACTTGTAACACTTGCTCCCTAACCATCTTCAAGGCGACATGAAGTTCCAGATCTGTTTCATCATTTCTTAGTAGAGTTTCTAGACCGACCCTGATAGCTGGATGGTCTTGAGGCAACTCACGCAACCTTTCGATCTCTGGAGCACAATTATGCATTTGTAGCATAATACGAGATATCTCGCCAAACAAACTGTTAATAAGTCTGAGTTCTTTTTCTTGTTCAGTGCGTAATCGGGTGAGGATAGCCCTTTGCACCTCTGCTGGTTCGTTAGCCATAGTGATACTTGTGAGTGAGTTTGAAGTAGTGTGAGAAAATGAAGTGTTGTGATAGTGGGTTTTATACTGGAAAGTAGCCGTTAAACTAGCCGTTTCAAATATATTAACGCTGCGTTAACGCAGCGTAGCCCCAACAATTCAAATTCAAACACATTTTAAAATTCAAACTCATTGTAATGGGCGGGATATAGTTATATCCGTTTCAAATTCAAACTTGTTTTAAAAACGTGTGGATTTGTACGCTATAAATACCAAGGCTTCTGAATCACATGTCACACACATTCAAAATCTAAACTTCTCAAATTCAAGATCCAAACCGTCTCAAATTCAAAATGTCTTCCAGAAAAGATTTCGGGCAACAATTTCCAAGCCCACCTCGCCAAAAGGATTTTGGACAACAATTTCCAAGTCCACTTCACGAAAATGAAGAATTCCATACTCCACCTGAGCATATCTTCCCGGTTTTCCATCCGGAAAATTTTCCGGTGAACAATTCACCAGAAAATGAACCGGTGCACAATCCACCGGTTGCCGACCAAGACCCAAATCCATTTGGGTTAACTGAGGAACAACTCAGGCAAATGGACCAAGATATGCAAGTCTTCCTGGAAATGGAAGCACTTGAAAGAGAAGAGGAAGCTGCTCGTTTGGAGCGGCAAGCCAGGGAGGATGAAGAACGTAGGAAGAACTGGGAAGATGGTTGGTTCCCACCTGATTCCTCTTCGTCTGAAGATGGTTGGCCAGATTCAGATGATAGTTTTTATTAATCGTTCGTTGTTTATGTTAATCGTTCGTTGTTTTTTCAAATGGCTGTTTAATGTAGTTTTTATTTGACGTTTAATGTATTTCTATTTCATGTTTAATGTATTTCTATTTGATACTTTAGAAAACGTTAAAGTGAAAAAAAATAAGAAAAGAAAGACATATTTTTATAAAACATTACATGGTTCTATGTAAATAAGAAAAGAAAGACAAGGGCCAAAAGTTAAAAAAAAATAAAAGATTTCGTATGTACTTTCCAAGGGGCAAAAGTGAAAAAAAATTTTTTACAAAACACACCCTTAACGCAGCGTTAAGGGGTTAACGTGACCCTTAACGCTGCGTTAACGCCCATGGCTTCCAACAGATAACGCACGTTAACGTGCGTTAAAATTGCTAAATTTCCCCCTTAACGCATACTTCACGTTATGCGTTGGAAAGGGTCTAAGGGTGTGTTAACACCGAGTTAAAGTTTCACCCACCTGCCATGTCAACGCTACATCAGCTTAACATTTTCACATTTAACTAAAAAAAACACCTCTTATCATAACTCAAATATTTTCAAATTCAACCTCTAAACTTAAACTATTACTTCATTTATAATATATAGTAACCATGGTTTTTGATGTGACAAAAAATCATACACTTAAGACTTTAAATCTCAAACCTGATTGGCCCAAAGATAATATAAAAATATAGTGACAGTACTCTTAATGTATGTGTCGATTTCCTATTGGTTGGAAGGTGGTGCTAAAATTACTGTTCACTTTAATTACGCTTAATTACATCTTAATGCAACCTCAATAGGTTTATTATATCTCTCTTCCTTCCACATCTTCCATAATTGTTAAAGAATCTTTTAGCCCATCTAGGAACAATAACAACGATCCATATGCAGCGGACAAACACAATACGATCATCATTATCGAACAAGGTTGTGATATAATAAACACGAACGGCCGTTTTATTAAACAATAAAAACCTAACAACAAACTAACAATTAACGTGTACAAGCACACGTTAATACACGACTCTACTTGTCGATCTACATGTTTTCTGGATTGATACTTACTGCCGCACCCTAAACCCTTTATAAATAGGGTTTTACATAAAACCTAACTTTCGTAGGAAGCTAACAATATTTATTCATTAAGTCCTTTTTGTTTCATGTATCTTCATTAGGCACATATAGTTTTGTGAACATCAAATCATAATTCCCAACAATCTTCCCCTATTTGATGTCACAAAACTATCTCCATGAAACAATGATAAGCAAGCTGCAATACAATCTTCTTCCCCTTTTTGTAATCATCCAATAGGGGTCTTCAATGCAACTTGAATCAAACGCTTCCCCTTAAGTAGTGCATGTAGATGGTTAAACAAGCTTCCCCTGAAACTAAGCATGTTTACCATCTCTTGAATCACGAACTCTGTAGACTCTATGAACCGATCACTTGATGAAGAAAACCGAATATACCAAACCTGATGAAGAAGTTGAATTTCCCAATCATGCGTCTTATTTCTTGCACTATCCACGTGACTCCAAACTTATACTAAGAAGTAGGCTACTAGGACCTCTTGATAAATCCTAGCAAATGTGAGCATTAAGCGCATGGGAGGTACAGTCCAATAGATCACACACTTTTGCTAGATTCATCAAGTCTTTGTCACCACCGTATAAAACAAGCAAGTTATCTCCAAAGTGTTACACTCACTTTGAGATATGATAAGAACGCAAACCTGTGAAACTCAACTACAACATCAAATATGCAATATTTAATTTTCTTCTTCAAATAATCACCAAAACAAGCCATAAAAATAAAGAATGTATCGTGATCCATCTCTTGAATCTCGGACTTCAATTCGGCTTAAAATAGTATCTGATTTAGTACGAACAAGACATGTTTATACACCTTAGTTATGGGTCTTGGGGTCCTAGACCATCCTCACCATAACTGACCATTTGATCCTAGATCAAACCCAATAATAATTCGTGTGGTCCCGGACCTCACGACATCATTACGTTAGGAAACAGCTCGTAAACACCAAACCAAATTAATAAACCAAGCCATCATATCGTCCAAGATCCAAAACTTGAGCGAGCAGTATAACCCGAAAACCATGAGCAGACTTAACACTGAACAGTACCAGAATTAACTGAAGAAGAAACCCGAATTAATTAAGTCTGGAAAGTTTGAAGGAAAGTCTGATGAAGGGTTTCTAGTTGGGTATGCATTAAACAGTAAGGCCTTTAGGGTTTACAACTTAGTGTCCAAGAAAGTAGAAGAAAATCTGCATGTAAACTTTCTTGAAGAAAAACCCAATGTCAAGGGAATTGGTCATAGATGGATGTTTGATGTTGATTATTTGACTGATTCTATGAATTATATTCCTGTCTCCAAGGAGAATCAAGTTAACCCTATTGCAGGTACCAAAGAAGTTACTAACAATGCAGGTACCAAAGATCCTTCTAATACAGGGAACACTGATAATATGGATGAGCTTATTGTGATTCCATCTACAGAGAACAAGTCTGCTGCAGCTGAAGCAGAAATCCAGAATTCTTCTTCTCAAGAAAAGGATTCTGAATTCAAGTCTCAAGATACTGCCAAAGAAGCAACTCCTAACATTACCAGTACTTCAAATGTTAAGTCTGGTAGTGATGCTCAACCAGACCTTTCTTCAAGTGCTGTTTGTATTGACTCTGAGATGCCAGAACTTGAAGTATTTTCAAATCCAAATGAATGTATCTTTGAAGGGGCTTCCTATGATGAAGGAGGTATCATTACTGACTTCAATAACTTACCCACAGAAGTGGAGGTAAGTCCAACTCCCACTCTCCGGATCCACACCATTCATCCCAAGAGCCAAATAATTGGTGATCCAAAGTCTGCTGTTCAAACCAGAAGTAGAGTGCAACATAAGTCTGACTCACTTGCACTCATCAGCCTGATCAAACAACAACAAAGGGTCAATCATAAGGACCAGCAACATTGTTTATTTGCTTGCTTCCTTTCTCAAAGTGAACCCACTACTGTTTCTGAAGCTTTGGGGGAGGAAAGTTGGATAGAAGCCATGCAAGAAGAGTTGCTGCAGTTCAAGCTACAGAAAGTATGGGTTCTTGTAGACCTACCTAATGGAGCTAAAGTTATTGGTACTAAGTGGGTCTTCAGGAATAAAAGGGATGAACGAGGGGTAGTTGTAAAGAACAAAGCAAGATTGGTAGCACAAGGATACAAACAGGAGGAGGGCATAGATTATGATGAGGTTTTTGCTCCTGTAGCAAGAATTGAGGCTATCAGGTTATTTTTGGCCTTTGCATCATACATGGGATTCAAGGTGTATCAGATGGATGTCAAAAGTGTTTTTCTTTATGGCACTATTGAAGAAGATGTGTATGTACATCAACCTCCTGGTTTTGAGGATCCTGCTAACCCCAATCAAGTATACAAGGTTATTAAAGCTTTGTATGGTCTTCATCAAGCTCCTAGAGCTTGGTATGCAACTCTTTCAAAGTTTCTAGAAGAACATGGGTACATCAGGGGTGTAATTGACAAGACTTTATTCATTAAGAGAGACCAGAAGGATATCATTCTTGTTCAAATTTATGTGGATGATATCATTTTTGGATCAACAAGAAAGTCTTGGTGTGATGAATTTGAAGGTTTAATGAAAAGCAGGTTTGAGATGAGCTCAATAGGAGAACTTACATTTTTCTTGGGACTGCAAGTAAAACAAAAGAATGATGGACTTTTTATTTCTCAAGACAAGTATGTTGCAGAAATTTTGAGGAAGTTTGAGTTCACAAATGTGAAGACTGCAGTCACTCCTATGGAAAACAAGGTGCCTTTGACAAAGGATGAAGATGCTGCTGGTGTGGATGTGCATCTTTACAGATCCATGATAAGTTCCCTCATGTATCTTACTGCTTCTAGACCTGACATTATGTATGCAGTATGTGTTTGTTCACATTTTCAGGTACAACCAAAGACTTCACATTTTCATGGTGTGAAGAGAATCTTTAGGTACTTAAAGGGCAAACCAAATTTGGGCCTTTGGTATCCTAAGGAGTCATCTTTTGACCTGACAGCTTATTCAGACAGTGACTATGCTGGTGCAAGCCTTGATAGGAAATCCACAACAGGAGGTTGTCAATTCCTTGGAAGGAGATTGATATCTTGGCAATGCAAGAAGCAGACAATTGTAGCCAATTCAACCACTGAAGCTGAGTATGTTGCAGCTGCTAACTGCTGTGGACAAGTCTTGTGGATTCAGAATCAGATGCTGGACTATGGTTTGAATTTTATGAATACTGTTATCCACATAGATAATGAGAGTACTATCTGTATTGTTAAGAACCCAGTATATCACTCTAAAACTAAGCATATAGAAATCAGGCATCACTTTATTAGAGATTGCTTTGAAAAGAAGTTGATTAGAGTGGAGAAAATACATACAGATTTTAATGTTGCTGACCTGTTAACTAAAGCATTTGATGGCCCTAGGTTCAATTATCTGGTAGTTAACATTGGTATGATGAACCCCTAGTTTGAGTTAAGGGGAGGTCAAATTGTAAAGTATGTAAAGTATGAGTACTTACCAGCATTTAGGTTATCTTTAAGTCTTGTAGTTTTATTTTTAGTTCTGTTAGTGTTAAAAAAATAATAATAATAATAATAAAAATAAAATAAAATAAAATAAAATAAAAAAATTGTCTTTTATTTCTTTTATAGACAATGTTGGATTAAGTATGTTTTCACAAGTTGTTAAGTGAGACTATTGGAACTTCTCACTTGGTGGAGGTGCCTTGCACTAACACAACAAAAGGTAATCAGTCCACCTTGTCTCATCAACACAAGGACTGGCTAATCCTGAGCAAACGGCTAACAGGTAAAGATTGCTCAAATCCGTTTATGGCTGACAATTTGCCAAAAATTGTATGGTATTCAACTCACCATATCTAAGATAAGTGAAGAGTTGGCTAGCCCACAAGGTTATGGCTTGTGGTAAAGGCTGTGGAAAACCATAAATGGTAATCAATTCACCATGATGAGGTGCTTTTCCATCAAAGAATTGGCTAGTCCAGAAGCAAACGGCTTTTGGTAAAGACTTAACAAATCCGTTGATAAGCTGATGATTTGCTAAAAATCATATGGTTATTAATGTACCATGGTCTAACACACCAAAACATTGGCTACTCCAGTGGTAATGGCTATTGGTAAAGAGATTTCAAATCCATTACATTTTCAATGATTCACCTCTCACAGATGGTAACACATCTGGAAGTGATGAGAATAGTCTGAAACTTAAATGAATTTGATGTACATATAGTCAATGTTGCTGCAAAGACCATATCAGAAGAGCTTATCAAGATTCAAGCTACTAGAAAGGTTCAAGACCTAAAAACAATTCAAAGTGTTCAAGATTCAATCCTCAGAAAGCTAAATCAGAAGAACTTGAAGTTCATGAAGCATGAAGATCAAGTTAGGGGAGGATTGTTGGGAATTATCATATGATTCAAGAGAAGACAAACTTAGGTCTGGTAATATGTCTGAGTTAGGTCTGTCTTTGTAATTAGGTCTGGTAATACAAGTTAAGTCTGGTAGTCTGTATTAAGTCTGGTTGACTTATTGTGTTAAGTCTGGTCGTGTTATTAGGAAAGTTTGTTAGAGATATGTTAGGAAAAGATACAAAACGTGTATGTATCTTTATAGAAGATTTGTGAATATCTTCTTAGTAGGTTAGTATTAGGGTTTCCTTGGTGTTATAAAAGGATCTCTAAGATTGTTAGTTTGGTGTGTGAGTTATACGAATTTCACTATTGTGATTAAAAGTAATATACGAAGTTAGTGTTATCTCTGTGTGTGTTCTTCATTGTTCTTGTTAAGTTTCCGCATTAGCATTAACAATCGTTAAGGGTTTCTCACTTAGACAGGTTTGGATTTATCCCAACCATCTACTAAGTATTCAAGGCTACTTAGAGATCCACATACAATTCATGGACCAACAATAATGTTCCAGACACATCTTCAGTTCCAAAAAAAAAAAACACAAACACACAGAGGTACATCTATACTATCCGAAATTGTGGAAGTCGTTTGATAATATTCCATTACTTGAAAGGCGATGAACTCACCAACATCAAACTCATCTGCCACGACCCCCGTTACAAAACTACCGACGAAGGTCGAGATTTTTTTTTTACTCCATTATCACTTCAAGAAGCAGTAATCCATCAACAACAGATGTGATAGACGATTTTAAATCACATGTATGTTTATTTTATATAATTTAAATAAAAAGATTACTAATTTTATTATTTTGTTATTATTGATTATGTGATTATTGGTAAAATTGGATTGTGTGCTTTGTTTAATATTGGATTTCATATCTGGGTTATTATGGGTTTTTGATTTTGTGAATTGGTTGGATTTAATTTTGGGTTTTTACTGAATGGGGGAAATATGTCAGTTTTAGAGGTGTGGATGAACCGGAAAAGAGGGTTTTGCGGCCTTCGTACTTTAGGTACTTTAGTCGTCGCCAAAGTGAGAAGCCATCAAAAGGGGATTTCTTGAACATGAGACCAAAAAAGGTTAAACTTGGTCAACATGATAAGCTTTTGAAGAAGTTTCATCATAAAGAAGCTTTAGTGTCGGCTTTAAGAGAAAAAAATCTCGAGAATGTAGCGGCTGTCATGGAGGAATTGGTATCGAGAAAGGAGTTACTCAAATGTGTGGCAAATTTGGATGTGGAGGAGCTCGGAGTGCTTTAGTACATTCCATTTTTGGCGTTTTGGATACAGGTGTATCGAAAATCTTCACTATCTGTTCAATTAACATATGGACAAGTTATATTCATTAACATTAATGTTAATAGTAGTAAACCACATCCCCATTTCTGATACCAAGTCTCAAAAACCATGTGGTTTACTAATGTTAGTATAGCAAGTGGTCCTAAATTTAATATTTTTATCAGTTTTTAAAATACCTCAAGGTTGGCAAGGAAAGTTTAGACGTGGACACCATTCAGTAGTTTATGTTGAAAAGTTTATGTTTGTGGATTGTGGTTGATCTTTGTGCCCCTAAGTTTCTAAGCTCCATATCATCGAGACATAGACCATTCAGTAGTTTATGAGCTCCATAACATCGACCCATTCAGTAATTTTGTTTAGTAGAATAGTAGTTCATGTTTATGCATTGTGGTTTTTCTATGTGACCCTAGGTGTCCAAAGCAAGAATCATCTGTATATGTTTTGTTTAAACATGGAAAGTTTCTGATGTTTTACACTTAATGACTTTTTATTAATATAAAAAAGATAAGAAATTAGTTAGAAAAATAAAACTTATTGTAACTTATGCAATTTTGGAAAATGGATTTGTAACAGGACAACAGGACAACCTGGGATCTGATGTGAATGAAATCGATCACAATGTGGTTCAGATCTTAAAAGAAATGAAATTTACTAAACAGAACTATCCAAAAAAAGAGACGAGAAGGAAGTTGCGTATGCAAGAGTCCGATGATGAAGTGCAGGAGTGGCAGATGACATTATCAAAATTTTATGAGCTTCAAGCCCAAAAACAGAAAACAGACCATAACATGAAGGTTCATATATATACTCTTTTGTATCTAATCATCAGGGTCATCGTAAATGTTGGAACAAATGTCACCAATGTAAAAAAACAAAAGCATCAGTGTAATTTTTGACAAATATTTCTTGCCAGGATCGTAAAAGTGGAAACAAATGTCACCAATGTAAGAAAAACAATAGAAAAACTGTTGTTGCTTGCACCAACTGTCAATAAAAATCCTATTGTATCCAGTGCATCAATGATTGTGGGTTTATTGTTGTTTTTCGGATAGAAGTTAACATCGTGGCATTGTTGTTATTGTGGCAGGGTCAATGGAGTAGTGTCCACAGGTTCTTCAACATATTGTTGTTCAAAACTTCATTCCAGTCATGGTGGTGTATGATGCTGAAGAAGTGGTGCAGGAAGATTCAAGTTTGCTTTCACAGGTAACGTGCTAAAATGCCTAAGGTCCTTTGATTACTAATGCTCCTTTTCAAAGTTTAGAAAGTAGCTGCATACAAGAACCTTGAAACATGGCCTTTTATTGTATATTTCATACTCTTTTGCTGCATATTTCAGTGATATTTGTCATTTGTGGGATTATGAGCTTAACTGAGTTATAGGCTTGATTATTATAGCATTTGTTCTGAAATTTCTTTCCTGCTATAATACGAGTCTTAATTACAGAGGATGGTGAGGTGCAAGGTAACAGGCGCACACCAACGAAACCCATCAACAAATTTTTTGGACTCTTGAGGTATTTTTTTTAAATCTATTTGATTTTTGTAAGTTTTGGGTTCCTGGACGTGTCTTGAATATGTAAGCAGGCATAACTTAGTATCAATTTAATTATGTAATGCCTGGATTTCTTTTGGTTTCTAATCGTGGTATATGACACCATCTGTAGGAAATGCTCCCGTGGGTTGAGGACAGAGCTGATGCATAGAAAGGAATGGAGCATCACAAGCGGCCTCTTAGTCAGCTCTTGATTATGCGTACTGGATTGGTGACATTTTATTCTAAATTTTTTTTATTGTAAAATATGTTATTCTTCTTCAATTTGTACTAATTCATATTGTGATGTTTGGATAATACAGAGGGAGTATATGAAGAATGCGAACGGATGATAGGTGAACCAAGTATCTTGATGTTAGTCAAAATTTTATGTTTCAGATTTTGCTTATTAGTTGTCATGCTACTATCGACCTCTCTTTTTTTAATGTAGAAAACTCGTGCAAGTCTATCCAAATAGTACATGTGAGGTAAGAACAAGAGTAGTGCTTTGAAAAATGGTGGGGTGAGGCAGCGCAGGTTACCGGGTCATTCTGAATGCCATGTCTGCCAGGTCAAGGGTCGGGTGGCCAACACTGACCCATAGTTACTGATATCACTTGCTTCCAAAGCTCAGGTATTTTTTATATAATAGTAGATATTGGTGAAGAAACATTATAATAGGTATGAATTAGTTTATACATTATTTGTTGTTTGAATTATTGGTGATATCGGTCCAGGGTTAGTTCAAAATTAATTTATCACTAAATTAATGGTTTTGAGCCATCTTAAAATTGACACGAACAAAAATGTGGATTTATATGGGTACTAATGTTGTGCTTTATGGATAAAACTGATTATTATCATTATATATATTTTGTAACCTGTTACGAGACTATTTGAACTTCAAGAGTGTATGTGAACAAATGGCTATACATGTATGCACCATTTTTTTATGGGTGTTTCGTTCTGTCAGCTACAATTTAGTTTTAAAGTGGTGATTGGACTTTTTATTTGGTGTTTCTGTTTGCTGCATTGTTAAGGGGTGTTCTTGGGTCGTTTTAATGATTGTTTGGGGTTGCTGCAAAACTAAAGTTTTAAAGGGGTGTTTGGGGTCGGTTTATGGGTGATAACGCTCATTTTATACATGTTTTAGTTGCGTTATTTCTACGTTTATGCATTATATTTGGTTGTATTTGTGAACATATTATGCTTAAAAGGTACAAAAGATGTATTTTAGTTCAGGTACGATCAAGTTCAAGGAAAAGGCTAAAAAGATGAAGAAAAGTTGTTAAATCAAGAGCTTATGCACAAACGTATGATTCTTATCACTATAAAGGCTTTGGAAGGATCGTTAAAGATAAAGAATCAAGATCGCAATGATTTCCAAGTTCAAAAGATCAAGAATTGATGAAATAAATGAGAATTATGTTCAAACCCAATGCTCATATCTCAAACCCAAGGTTGAAGCTGAATCCCAAACCCAAGGTTCATATCTTAAACCTAAGGTTGAGCCGTCATTCTAAAACCGAAGGTTCAGAGTCTAAACCTGAGGTTCAGCAGACATCCAAACTGCCAGTCCTTGGTCCCGACCGCAGGTTTAGCCACTAAAAGTCATCCAAAGTTGCATTTAAGTGAAGAATTAAGTGCCATTACTCCAAAGTCCGATCATCTACTTCCATTAACTCATTTTGCCTTCATTTTATGACACTTTGGGAGCAAGTATTTTGCTTGGTGACCATGGGGAGCCATCTTATATATACTTGGCCAAAATATACAACAAAGGGAACTATCTATAAAACAAGAGAAACCAACTATTATCATATACATCACTACCTAGAGACCAAAAGGGTTACAAACATATTCAAGGGGGCGACAAAGGAGAAAAATGCAGGAAAAAGGGAAAGCTTACATTCATCAATCATCAACTTAATCATTCAAGGAATCTTTGTTGATCATCTCACAAGTGTTCCTAATTCTTGTAATCATCATTACAACTTTTGTAAGACTTTTTAATCATGTTTTCAAGTGATAAATTTCTTGTGGTTATTTCTTTGTTTGCCATGAGTGGCTAAGTGCCTTGTGCACTTGCCTAGATGATGTTTGTTACATGACTTTTGGTTGATTATGACTCAATGGTTCTATGATAAACGAAAAGCTAATACTAAGAACGAATTGTGCTATTAAGAGTTTTCTCCACCAAAGAGTTATCAAGTTTGGTTAATTACTAATAGTGTAATGGGTTGAAAAAGACATTGTTAGTCAATTAGTTGTAAACCTTTGTCTATGAGGGTGTTACCTTATGTATTGACCATTTCATAAGTAACTTGGTTAAACTTGGAAAACTAAAATAGTGTGGTTGTCAATTGCTTGTGAAACGAAAGCGAATCAAGTAATTGAGTTGTGTTAGTCTTGGATTGATCAAATCTTAAATATTGTTTTTGTCATCTTAAAATCTTGACGAGGATTGAAAGTGTTGGAAACAATAGAGTTAGTATACCCACTAATCGAATTAGAACACCATCTAATTTGTTGATCATAATCAAATGGAACCTTTGTCATCATCATGTCAAGAGAATTGTGCAAAACTAGTCTAGGCAAGTGTAGTCTTTAATTTATTGAATTCACATCATCATTACTTGCTTGCTATTAGAATCGTTGAACAAGATTGATATTATATTCGAAACTCACATCCCAAAAACTAAACAAATCCCTGTGAACGACCTCGGCTTACCATTTCATCTCTTACTACACACGGACGAGTATACTTGCTCGTATGTGTTTCGTTTGAATTATTGGTAGATCGTGTTATAAATTTAAAACTTGCACTCGAAACGGGCACATCAAGTTTTTGGCGCCGCTGCCGGGGATTTGATCACGTTTTCGTGAAGTTTTTGTTTATAATTTACTTGTTCTATTCCTACTCGTATTGATATTCGTTATCGTATTCGTTAAGCTCTAAAGAAAATATATATTTCTCTGCAAACCTTAGGTTTCAACCCAAACCTCGCGGTCCTAGCTCTCGGTAAACTTTTTATCAGACCAAACCTTCGGTCTGAAGCTCGACCTCACAGTCCTAGCTCTCGGTAAATTTTTTTTTAAAACTCCAAACCTTCGGTCCGAATTCTCGACCGCCGGTTTATCAGCTTTTGTAAAAAAAATTTTTTTCCAAACCGCCGGTTTGAACTCAAACCGCAGCGGTCCTACTCTCGGTAAACTTTTTAACTTAAAATTTTTTTTCCCAAACCGCCGGTCCATTCCTCCGACCGTCCGGTTCAAACCTTCGGTAAAACTTTTTCATCTCCAAACCGCCGGTTCATTCCTCCCAACCGCCGGTTCACTTGCTACTGTTCATTAAAATATATATATATATATATATATATATATATATATATATATATATATATATATATATATATATATATAATATATATATATATATATATATATATATATATATATATATATATAGTTTTTAAATCCTTTTCGATAGGCTCGTTTTTCTCGTGTATGACCACTCGTTCTTCTAACGAAGAATTAAGTTCACCATTGTCTAATCCCGAACGTTTATTTCACAAAAAGAAAACTCCATTCATTCCACCCGATCAAAGAATTCAAAAAACCGTTAATCCACCATTTGAAAACCTTTCCGAAGTTCATCCAATCGTCAATCTTTTTCTTGAATTACCATTTCCAATGGCTGACGATCAACCTATGTGGGATGCCAATAGGGTTGTAGCTCCTACACCCGCAGCCGCCATTGTTCCCGTTAATCTTGGAGAAAACTTTACTATCAAAGGTCATCATCTTTCGATGATTAAAGACAACCAATTTGATGGTAGAGCTAAATCCGATCCACACAAACATATCGCCGATTTCCTTGAAATTTGTGACATGTTTCGTTATGGAACTACCGATGCAAATTCAATCCGTCTTAAACTTTTTCCATCGTCTCTCACCGGAGAAGCGAAAATTCGGTATAATGAATTAAGCCCCGGAGTGATCACAACTTGGGACCAAATGAGAAGAGCGTTTGTTGGACGTTTCTTTCCACCAGCCATGTTTGATCGTCTCTTAGGTGAAATTCGTAGCTTTACTCAAAAAGAAGGAGAAAATCTTGTCGAAGCTTGGCTTCGAATGAAAAACATGCTCCGAAGTTGTCATGGGCATGGATTGTCTCGTGGTAATATCATTCAAATCTTTTACCATGGTCTCGATGACACAACTCAAGGCATACTTGATGTCGGAGGAATATTTCTTTACAAGACCCCTAACGAAGCTTACAACTTACTAGAAGACCGTGTACTTCTAAAGCTTGATTGGTCTAAGGATTCCAAAATGAAACCTCAACGAAAATCCGTCGCATTCGCCGAAGGAACGAATGAAAATTCCAAAATCATGGATATGATGAAAGACCTCACTTCAAAAATCGATTCTAAATTCCAAAGTATCCAAAACGAAATCAAAGAAATGCGTGAAGGATGTACTCATTGTGGTGGAAGTCACTCCTCATCAGAGTGTGATGATAAACCCATGGGAGGTCCCGAAGCTGAAGCCAATTATGTCTCTGGAGGATATCGAGGAGGAGGATATCGTGGAAACTTCTATGGTAGAAATTCTCGAGGTTGGCAAGATCGTCCACCAAGGGATGATACCCAAAATTCCCAAAATCTTGAAGAAAATCGTCAAACATCTTCTCGTGATGATAACCGTTCATCATCACAATCACGTGAAACAAAAAACGAAGAATCTGAATTCCAAAAAACCATGCGTGAATTTGTACATGCTCAAAAACAAACGAACGAATTCATGAAAAATCAATTCTTTATGCTCAAAAGCAAAGTCGAACAAGGACAAAAGAATCATCAAGCTTCTATCCAAGATCTTGAAACCAAATTTGGTCGTCTTTCTGATCAACTTGCCGCAAGACCATCTGGTACTTTGCCAAGCAATACTCAATCCAACCCCAAACCATCATCATCAGGATCTTATTGTCCACCTCAAATGAGAAATGAGCATGTAAATGTTGTATATACTCGTAGTGGTCTATCTTATGATCCACCACCCAACCCAACCCAAACAACCACTATTGTCCATGATAATAGTGAGGACAAAGTAGAAGAAGAACCAAAAGATAATGAACAAACTCCTACACCAGTCGTTAAACCTACTCCACCACTCAAACCATATAAACCAAGAATTCCATATCTTCAACGTTTGAGGAAAGAAAAGATGGAAGAGCAATATGGCAAGTTCATGGACTTAATCAAAGAAGTTAGGATCAATGTTCCTCTTGTGGATGTCCTAGCTGGAATGCCAAATTATGGGAAGTTTTTGAAAGAACTTGTGAGCAAAAAAAGTAAAATGGAAAACATTTCCGCTACCTTCTTGAATGAAGATTGCTCAGCCATCATTGAAAATAAACTACCAAAAAAACTCGGTGATCCTGGAAGTTTTCTTATTCCGTGTTGTGGAAAACTAGAAGGGGGGTTGAATAGTTTTTACCGTTTTTAAAGTTTTATTTACTTTGTTACTATATGTTAATTCAAAGGAAACAATCACAAATAAATAATCACACAATATAAACAAAAGATAAAGAGAGGAAAGATCAAACCACACGACACAGTTGTTTATAGTGGTTCGGCTACAAGAACTCTATTCCTTGCCCTACTCCACTCCCCGAGTTTCCTACTCGAGAGTTTATCTTTCACTAAGAAACAAACTCCTTTCCTAGGCGGAGAAAACCTTTACACGTCGCTTACTTCCTTTTCCGGTACTAAGCTAAACACCGGGTTCTTTCACAAGGTAGAACCAACCTGACGTCGCCTAATTACTTTACCGACACTAAGCTAGATGTCGAGTTCTTTACAAGGGTACAACCACTCCCTACACTCTTTGTACTTTAAGGACTAAAGTACTAACCACACTCACTGATTACAAATGATAGATATGATGTGTGAAACAAACTACAAGATCACACAGTAATGCAACTAAAGGATTACGGTTCTGTAGATCCTTGAATGCTTGATCTCCTTTCTACAAAATGGAAGATCAAAGTGAAATGCAACTATGAATGATGTTAGTAAGATATGTACTGAATGAATATATGTGTTTAAGCTATATGAGTGATGAGAGAGCCAAATGATCAGCTTCCTATTTATAGGCAAGCTGATCTTCAGCTCACGGATCCGGCGGATCCCTCAAAAGGGATCCGTCCCTTATAACACTTGGATCCGTGGGATGTGACAGCTATGTAATAGTTGTCTCTTACCATATCTTAGTTGTATCTTACCATATCATCCAAGATCTTCAAATGTCAACTATGTTGCTTGCATATCTAACCAAGATATATCAAAGATATTGTATGTGATGCATACAATGATGTCATGGCATAGTTTATGAATTAAAGTTTCCTTTTAAGGAAACAAGTTACTAAACTTGTAATTCTAAGTTAATATGTGAAGTGTAAAGTGTGTACTTAAGAGACTAAGCTAGTATTTATTATTTGCTAAAAGATATTCCTTATATTTGTCATTAACAAAACTAATGAAAGATCAAAGAATATAAATAACGTTTTTGGGACGCTATTTGTATTAACAATCTCCCCCTTTTTGTTGATGACAAAACATAAAGTATATTTTTGAGCAAGAGAATAAATATAGCATGAGTTCTTAAAAATATATATTAAGTTTGTTTATTAAAGAAAAGTTTTGTAAAAAATGTATGTACTGTGATAATTCACAGTTGATGCAAACTTAGTCCTTTCTCCCCGTTTTTGTCGAAACAAAAAGAGTAGCGAAGCGGAATGCGATTTTGAGAACTTTAAGAGCTCCCCCTTGTTTTATACTCCCCCTAAATGGAGTAATCAAGTAAATGATGCAAGAATCTACAAAACAAACGGTTAGTATATGAGATGTTTATGAGATGCTTCCCCTCGATGTATACTCCTCACTACTCGAGTACCAACGTATACTATTGAAGGGTATGATATGCTGCAAATGAAGTGTTAGTTATGAAAGTAGAATGCTTGTTAAGTGCTCTTCCAAACAAGCCTTTCAATATGTTTTGACTTTAAAAAAGTCAAACTAAGTGTCTGATGTTAATTAGTACCTAAAGCAATCATATGCAAGATATAATGTATGCAATATAGGAATGTTAGTTCATAATGATAATGATAATATGCAATATGTTGATCACTCATAAGCATAAAACATCATATTCATATAAATTGAAAATTTTGTGACAAAAGTCACAATGGAGAAATGATGTTACAAATAAGAAGACATCCTAAAAAATAAAAAGTCCTAAACAAACAACTTAAAAAGAAAAATCCAAACAACTAATCTAAAGAGCTCCTATTGAGAAGGATGAGAGATTGCGTTCAAACGTTCAAGAACATGGTTCAAGATGAACCTCATCTCGTTTTGAAGCTCATGGACCAAGATGTTGGTCCTTTGGGCCAAGTGAGCCGTTCTCTCACAATGTGCGCAATCATGACTTGAGAAGCCGGGCGGAAGACTAGGGTCCAAGTTGTGTGGTGGTGGTGGTGATGGTGGTTGGGTGTTGTTGTTGTTGGATGGTTGTTGTGGTGTTTGGAGGGAGTTCATAAGGATGTTTTGGATGTCCATTGCTTCATGAAGGCGATGGTCAACCATACCCGAGAGAGTGTAGAGACGATTGAGCTCTTCACTAATCTCTTCTTGGGTTTGAGGCATATTCATCCACATTGCCTCGTCAATGGCAACTAGAGTGGATGTGGGTGATAGAGTTTGTGGTTGAGGTTGGGATGATTGGGCATCATGGTATAGAGGGCCATGGATATCCGTGTAAACCGGGTGAAAAAGCATGGGTTGTTGACCTTCAAAGGTCATGGGTGGAAGATTGGGTAATTTTGGTGAAAGTTCTTCTAAGTCATCAAGATGTGGTGATGTAGGAGGAGTTCTAAATAATTCCAAGGGTTGGAGTTTAGGTGATTTTGGTGGTGATGGTGATTTAACAGTCTGTGATGGAGCCGGTGGTGGAGTAGTGGCTATTGGAGTAACGGTTGGTGGTGGTGTTTTTATAACAACATGTGATGGTGTTGGGGTGGAGAGTGTAAGGAAATTTTCACTAGCAATGGGTGATGATATATTGAGAGGAGAATTTTCCTCAGATGAGGAGTTTGCTAAGTTGATAAAACAACAAGGTTTGACACTGATGCGGGCTGTTCTTCTTGTAGTTCTAGATGTGGAAGAGTTGTGTGACTTGGTCATGGTGAAGTATGGTAGCTAAGATGTACAGGAGAGGAAATGGTTGGGGTGTGAAGTGATGATCCTAAAGTGCTAATTTATAGACAGAAGGTTTGTGAGTCTGTGTGTTTGGATTTGATGTGAATCCAATAGAGAATGTGGGTTCTAAATGATTTGGAACAGAAAATTGTGCAGGTCATATCAATGAAGTCAATCCATTGAGCTTTGGTTGAGTAATATGTTTTGGATATGCAGTTAATACAAGAGGATAGTGGAAAATCTATGATTTGATATGTCCACGGATTTGACGGATCCCTAAAAAGGGTTCCTTCTTTGTATTGGTTTGGTAACTCACACCTAAAGTTTAAAGATTTAAATTTTGGTGGGAAATTTTGTTCCTAAGTTTCTAAGAATTCCTAAATGATTCTAAGATGAATTATGATTAGTGCATGAATCCTAAATGATACTAAACACTAAGATTTAAGAATCGGGATGAGTCGAAAAGGTTTTAGAATTTTGCTGGGAAACCTGCGGATCCAAAGTGGATAAAAGGCGGAACCATTTTCTGGGATCCGCCAAATCCGCAGGTAGGCGGATGGCGGATCCAACGATAAGCCTTGGCGGAACCATGTTTTGGGATCCGCGGGATCCGTAGGCCTAAAACTAAGAAAGTAAACAGAACATATGTCATATTTCGCGTTTTTCGACGAAAACCCGAAAATTCACCTAGACCTTACTTAACATCTAATATGTATAGCAAAACAACTAAATATGATAACATTAACACATGATTGCACATAGTTTAATCCATACTTAGAAACTTACCGTTTTAGGTGTTATGCCAAACATAGGCAATCACCCGGAAAATTGATAACCATGATGGTTATCTACCTGCAAGTGTTAGTTATTACACATACACAATAAGTATTATCAGATAAATTCAAGACACATAGAATTTTAACAACACAATATCCAACATTGTTTAAAACCAAACACTCCATTAACTCAGCTTCTTCTTCAACTTCTTCATCCCCTTGTGTAATTTCATCATCCAACGCCCCAGATTCTTCACCATTCCTTTGATGTTTCGATACTCAGCGGATTCATGTGGAATTGGAGGAAGATGGCTCAAGTATTCGGGTGGAGGAATCCTAGAATTTGGCATACCATCATCTTCACTCATGGAAGATGATGAGGATGATGTTGGAACACGAGGACGTTTGCCCTTATCAACACTAACCTTAAAATCACTCAAAGGAACGAAGGTGTGTTCAATTTCATTGTAATCCGGAACAAAGCCTAGATGGTTTGGACGAGCGGGTGCAAAGGCTCTATAAAGTCGGGTTAAGAGCATACCATAAGGCATTGCAATCTTGCTTTGAACCGGAATGTCACACATTCGTTTGGCAACATAATAGGCAAGATTGAAGGGTTGACGAGTAGAGATGTTGTACATCATGTGACATAAACAAGCATTGATATGATCACGGTTTCCTATGGTGCACATCACATTTGCCCTTAACACATCCTCCATCTTCTTGAATTCGGGTCTTAGTTCATTAAGTTCCATTGCGAATGGATCTCTAGCAACTTCACGACCACGATACATTCTTGTGGGGTTGTTCTTAGGAATGAAGAGATGGTCCCTAATCACTTCTTTTGATTGGAGAGGAGTGGCATATCGTGCCGTCCTATCGAGATTGGAGTCTAAGATTGTTAAGGACCATTTGTCCGAGTAAATACATGTACCTTGACTTGGAATTCCTAAGACCTCACCAAATTGATCAAGAGGGATGTTGACAAGATTTCCATTTAGAGTAAAATGAAGACTTAAGTAACCTTCATCACTCGAGGTAAGACCTACACTAGCATAGAACTCAAGTATGAACCTAGGAATGATTGGCTCGTCTATGTCTAAAAGAGAATCAAATTGAATTGCGGCTAATTGTTCCCTAAGTTGAGTGCCTTCATAAAATGATGCATCTACGGCTCTACCCTCATGAACATACTTTTTCTCTAAGACTTTGAAAATTTCGATTTGGGCATCGGTTAGACCCTTGGTTTTGTGGACTTTGGGTAAGTAGTTAACGGTTTTCTTGTGATCGTAGTTGGTTGCGGGAGGCATGATTTTCCTAATTACAAAAAGTTACATAATTTTAGTTAAAATGATTAAAGAAAGTGTAAGATTCCTAGTGTGTGCCTACATGGGGACGATGTGGAGGTGCGGTTATCTCGACTCCTTTTGATGCAAGAAAAATTAGTTTATGCAAGTTTTGTTTATAAAACGAGAGATAACCCAAACACTCCTATTTCAATGTAGCTACGGTTGAATGTACCCGAAAATACATATTAGTTATGTATTCCCTTTAGCATTTAAGAGACATTATGCAAGTGAAGTCTAAAAGATAACGTTTTTGCATTTGTATGAACAATGTAAGAAAAAAAAATTTTACCTAGTCGTTAGAAGATTTAAGTGAAAAATTTTCATGGGGTTTTTGTTAAATTAAGACAATGTGCTATGAGATGCAATTCCTAACTAAGAAAAACATGTTTTTAAGTATAATGCAATAAATATGCTTCATGATTTTTCAAGAATTATGCATATACCCCAAGTTTGGTTTTGTGCATGAAATGGAAATCCTAGACGCAGATCAGGAGTATAAATGTGATAAGAATACTTACAGTGATGTTAGAAACACAAATTAGTGGAAGAAAATGGTCCAAAATATGATGGAGATTAAGTGTGTGTCGAGTTATAGTAAGGTGATATGTTTTGGAGTGAGGAATGAATAGTAGTTGTTCTTGTTTATTAAATAATAAACTGGACTTAGCATGTGGCGGATCCGGCGGATCCCAAACAAAGGATCCGTCTTTGTTGACGATTGGATCCGCGGATTCAGAACACATGTTTTGGTTTAGTGTCGTGTGAGGCTAAACTAATGTCTATACTAATGTTTCTCCTAATCACTAGGTTCCATTAATCCTAATCCAAGTCTAAGATAGTTGAAAGGTTCACGTTTAAGTGGTTTAGTGAGGATATCGGCAATGTTGTCCTCTGAGGAAACTTTCTCAATTGAGATGATTCCCT
Source organism: Artemisia tridentata subsp. tridentata (assembly GCA_021014915.2). Taxonomy (NCBI): domain Eukaryota; kingdom Viridiplantae; phylum Streptophyta; class Magnoliopsida; order Asterales; family Asteraceae; genus Artemisia; species Artemisia tridentata. Next base: position 468,879,305 of record CP139507.1, read on the forward strand.
TTTGTACATTGTCGCGAAGGAAGTGATGGCGTATTTCAATATGTTTGGTTCTAGCGTGTTGGACTGGATTTTTGCTTAAATCGATAGCACCTTTGTTGTCGCAAAGAATGGGAATGTTGTTGAGTTCAATTCCATAGTCGACGAGAGCTTGTTTCATCCACAGTGCTTGTTGACACGCCTTTCCTGCAGACACATACTCTGCTTCTGTTGTTGAGATTGCGAGGGCAGTTTGTTTCTTAGCGAACCATGATGTGAGACAATATCCTACAAAAGTACAAATACCACTAGTACTTTTCCTATCAACATAGTCACCAGCATGATCTGAGTCGGTATACACTATGGTTTCTACACCCGTACCTTTGGGATACCATAATCCTAAGTATGTAGTACCTTTGATGTACTTAAATATTCTTTTAACGGCTTCAAGATGGGATGTTTTTGGATCTTCTTGAAAACGTGCACATAGACAAACACTAAACATAATGTCAGGCCTACTAGCCGTAAGATAGAGTAAACTACCAATCATTCCTCTATATTTAGTGCTATCTACGGATTCATTTTCTTCATCCCTAGTGAGTTTGGTTTCGGAGGACATGGGTGTTCTCATGGGTTTTGAGTCTTCAAGACCAAACTTCTTAAGCATATCTTTGATATACTTTGATTGGTTGAAGAATATCCCATCTTCTAATTGTTTAATTTGGAGACCTAAGAAAAAGTTTAGTTCCCCCATCATACTCATTTCAAACTCGTCATGCATGATTTTTGAGAAATCGTCGCATAACTCTTGACAAGTTGAACCGAATATAATGTCATCCACATATATTTGGACTATAATAATATGTGATCCCTTTTTCTTGGTGAAGAGAGTATTATCTACTAGGCCCATGGTATACTTATGGTCAACTAGGAAAGTCTTAAGTCGATCATACCAAGCTTTTGGTGCTTGCTTAAGTCCGTATAAAGCTTTCTTAAGTTTGAAAACATAATTTGGTTTTTCAAAGTCGGCAAAGCCGGGAGGTTGTGCAACATATACTTCTTCATTAATAAGACCATTTAAGAAAGCACTTTTGACATCCATTTGAAATAACTTAAAATCATGTGCACATGCATATGCAAGTAATATCCTAATAGACTCAAGTCTAGCTACTGGTGCAAAGGTTTCATCGTAATCTATACCTTCTTGTTGATTGTAACCTTGAGCTACTAGCCTAGCTTTGTTTCTAGATATAATACCCTTTTCATCCATTTTATTTCTAAAGACCCATTTGGTACCTATTATGGTTTGGTTTTTAGGTGGAGGTACCAAAGTCCAAACATCATTTCTAATAAATTGATTAAGTTCTTCTTGCATAGCAATTACCCAAGATTCATCTTTTATTGCCTCTTCAATATTTTTAGGTTCAATAGTTGAAATAAAGCAAAAATAATTACTTTCATTTTGAGCTTTGGATCTTAATGTTCTTTCATTAAGTTTTCCTATGACGTTTTCTAATGGATGACTTTTAGTTTCTTTAATATTGACTATTTCTCCTTTTACGGGTTCATTATCATTTTCAATGTTTTCTATAGTATTAACCATTTGACTTTCAACTAAGTCATCATCTACCAAAGGTGATGTCTTAGAGGGAGGTGGACTTTCGTTGAATGTTACGTTCAATGATTCCTCGACTCTTGATGTTTCCTTGTTTAATACTATGTATGCTTTACTGTTTTGTGAGTATCCAAGAAAAACACCTTCATACGACTTTGGGTCGAACTTGGTGAGATAGTCTTTTGTGTTTAAAATGAAGCACTTGCTTCCAAAAACTCTAAAATATCCTAATGTAGGCTTTTTGCCTCGATAAATTTCATAGGGAGTTTTATTTAAGAATTGTCTAATTAAAACTCTATTTAGGATATATGTAGAAGTATCTACAGCGTGACACCAAAACTTTTGTGGTATGTTTTGTTCATTTAACATAGTCCTACTCATTTCTTGAATTGTTCTATTTTTACGTTCTACTACACCATTAGATTGAGGTGTACGAGGAGCCGAGAAATTATGAGTTATTCCATTATTATCACAAAAATTTCCAAATTGAATTTCATTGTCAAATTCTCGACCATGGTCAGTTCTAATAGATACTATATTACTTCCTATTTGATTTTGAATTTTCTTGCTTAGAATTTCAAATTTATCAAATGCCTCATTTTTAGTTTTCAAAAACTTTGTCCATGTATATCTAGAGTAATCATCTACTATGACTAAAGTGTAAAAATTTCCTCCATAACTTTGTATAGCCGACGGGCCAAACAAATCCATATGTAATAACTCTAGGCATCTAGATGTAGATACCATGTTTTTAGCCTTATGGCTACTATGTATTTGTTTCCCAATTTTGCAAGCATCACAAAAGTGTTGGTCATATTTCAACTTGGGTAGGTTCCTAACGAGTTCTTTGGAAGACAAGGATTGAATAAGCCTCATATTTGCATGACCTAAGCGTCGATGCCATAGAGTTGAGTTTTCGTCCAAGGAGGTAAGACATAACTTATCTTTAGGTGTTTTATCTAATTTCATAACATAGACATTATTCTTTAAAACACCTTTTCCTACGGTTATGCCATCTTTAAGTATTTTACTTCCATTTTCACTGAAAAGGACGTTATACTTTTTGCGGCATAATTGACTTATACTAAGTAGATTAAATCCTAAATTATCTACATGAGCAACATCATCAATAGATAGAGAGTCATGAGAGATTGTACCTTTTCCGATGATTTTACTTTTAAGCTTGCTACCGAATGTGACATTACCTCCGTCATACACTTGGTAGGTTGAGAAAAGATTTTTGTTTCCCGTCATGTGTCTTGAGCACCCACTATCTTTGATCCACTCATCAGGTTCAAGATCAACTTTCAAGCATACCTAAGTTCATAAAAGACTCAAGCATTTGGTCCCCAATATCTCATGGGTCCGTTTGGGTTAAACATGACATTATCATGGTTTATGTACTGAAAAGGTGGACAATTGTTCCACGGCATATAATTAGGACCATGAAAGTTTCTAGACATGTTTTGGTTCCAATTATTTTGATAAGTGTGTTGTGAATTAACTATACTCTTTGGAAAGGGGTGTTTGGGAAAACTCATCTGAGGTCTTTGTTGATCCGTTTTAACTCTATATTCATTTCTAGCTTGACCTCTTCCTAAAGATACTGCTGGTTTGTGTTTATTATTGGTTATGCTACTGTTAGGTTTCTTAGTAACTTTAACAAACTCGGAACGGTCGACTTTGTGAACCTTCTGTTCAATTTCTGTACCCGCGGATCCCTTGGATATACCTGGCGGATCCAAATTTTTGGATCCGTCGGATCCGTGGGTGTCCAACTTGGTTGAATCAGTTTTATTCACAGTCTGTTCCTTATAATCACTTAAGGTTCCTAGTTTCATAAAGCCTAGTCCTGTTTTATCATGAGGTAGCTTTTGCATTTTCATTATTTCATCTACACAACTTATGTTTTTATCAAACCTTTTAAACTTTGAATTTTGTTTGATTAAATCTTCCTGTGTGGTTCTTAAGGTTTCTAGTTCAAGTTTTAGTTCTTGACAAGACACACATGTTTCTTTACTAACTTTACCTTTTTTCAATTCTTATTGCTTTTTCTTTAAGCCAATATATTTCATTTTCTAAAAGTGTTGTCTTTGTTTTCAAAAACTTGTTTTTGTTTATGATTTTTAAAGTGACATCACACAGTTTGTTATATTCTACTTCTAAGGTTTCATCATCTATAAAGGAGTATGAATCAGAATGTACCTCTTCTGTGTCATCGGCCATAAGTGCAATTTCGTTGTTCTTAGGCTCATCATCATCATCTCCTTCACTATCGCTCCAAGCTCCACTAACGAAGGCTCTTTGAGACTTGGTCTTTGGAGGCTTTGGACATTCTCCTATTAAGTGACTGGAGTCACCACACCTATAGCATTTCCTATCATCCTTACCTTTCTTATCGTCACGATCTTTCCGAGAGAATTTCTTTTCATCACGAGGTGGTTTTACAAACTTTCCTCGTCTCCTGAAGAATTTCTTGAAATCCCTCACGGCCATGGCATATTCTTCATCATCACTGTTTGAACAAGACTCATCATCACTTGACTCGACTTTGGCTTTCAAGGCAATAGACTTAATCTTCTCCTTTTTGCCTTTGACAATTTCCGAGTCTTTTTCCATAATCATTTCGTGAACTTTTAGGTTTCCTATGAGCTCATCCAGTGTCATGCTTGAGAGATCCTTAGATTCTTCAATAGCTGTCACTTTTGCTCTCCATTTCGGATGGAGTGCTCTTAGAAATTTCCTGACAAAATTCTTGCTAGAAAAAGATTCGTCAAGTGCTTTAAGTGATGTAATAATAGTATTGAACTTAGCAAACGCACTATCAATGGTCTCATCTTCAGAGATAACAAATTGTTCGTATTGTTGAACAAGAAGATCAATTTTGTTATCTTTTACTTGTGAGTTCCCTTGATGTGTGATAATAAGAGATTGCCAAATATCCTTAGCCGTTTTACACATAAAAACTCTTTCATATTCTTTCTTAGGTAAGGCATTATAAAGCATCATTTTGGCTTCGTTATTTTTGGCAATTAGTTTCTTTTGCTCATCACTGTGACGAGTAAGAGAAGCTCCTTCATCCCGACCACCCGAAATATCATTACTAATAGGCTTGTAATCACCATCAACTATAATATACCATAGATCTATATCCTTTGACTTTACATAAGTCTCAAAGCGATTTTTCCAATAAATAAAACAATTTGGTTCAAATAGAGGTGGTCTCTGCATAGATTGCCCTTCTTTAAAGTTTTCAAAATCCATGGATCGTTTTAAGTTTTAAAATACAATATATTTTAAAGATCTTAAGTAACGTAGCTCTGATACCAATTGTGGAAAACTAGAAGGGGGGTTGAATAGTTTTTACCGTTTTTAAAGTTTTATTTACTTTGTTACTATATGTTAATTCAAAGGAAACAATCACAAATAAATAATCACACAATATAAACAAAAGATAAAGAGAGGAAAGATCAAACCACACGACACAGTTGTTTATAGTGGTTCGGCTACAAGAACTCTATTCCTTGCCCTACTCCACTCCCCGAGTTTCCTACTCGAGAGTTTATCTTTCACTAAGAAACAAACTCCTTTCCTAGGCGGAGAAAACCTTTACACGTCGCTTACTTCCTTTTCCGGTACTAAGCTAAACACCGGGTTCTTTCACAAGGTAGAACCAACCTGACGTCGCCTAATTACTTTACCGACACTAAGCTAGATGTCGAGTTCTTTACAAGGGTACAACCACTCCCTACACTCTTTGTACTTTAAGGACTAAAGTACTAACCACACTCACTGATTACAAATGATAGATATGATGTGTGAAACAAACTACAAGATCACACAGTAATGCAACTAAAGGATTACGGTTCTGTAGATCCTTGAATGCTTGATCTCCTTTCTACAAAATGGAAGATCAAAGTGAAATGCAACTATGAATGATGTTAGTAAGATATGTACTGAATGAATATATGTGTTTAAGCTATATGAGTGATGAGAGAGCCAAATGATCAGCTTCCTATTTATAGGCAAGCTGATCTTCAGCTCACGGATCCGGCGGATCCCTCAAAAGGGATCCGTCCCTTATAACACTTGGATCCGTGGGATGTGACAGCTATGTAATAGTTGTCTCTTACCATATCTTAGTTGTATCTTACCATATCATCCAAGATCTTCAAATGTCAACTATGTTGCTTGCATATCTAACCAAGATATATCAAAGATATTGTATGTGATGCATACAATGATGTCATGGCATAGTTTATGAATTAAAGTTTCCTTTTAAGGAAACAAGTTACTAAACTTGTAATTCTAAGTTAATATGTGAAGTGTAAAGTGTGTACTTAAGAGACTAAGCTAGTATTTATTATTTGCTAAAAGATATTCCTTATATTTGTCATTAACAAAACTAATGAAAGATCAAAGAATATAAATAACGTTTTTGGGACGCTATTTGTATTAACACGTGTACTCTGGGAAATTCAATCACTTGTGATGCTTTAGCCGACCTCGGTGCGAGTATCAATCTTATGCCATACTCATTGTATGCGAAGCTTTCGATCGATACGTTGAAACCAACAAGAATGAGTATACGTCTAGCAAATCATACTATCCAATATCCTGTTGGAGTAGCTGAAAACATGCTTGTTCAAGTTGGGCAATTCGTTTTTCCTGTTGATTTTGTGATCCTCGAGATGGAGGAAGATAGCAAAGTTCTAGTGATTCTAGGAAGACCTTTCCTAAACACAGCAGATGCTATCATTCGAGTGAAAAATAAAGAACTCAACCTTAGAGTTGGTGACGAAAGAATTTCCTTTTCGATTAATCAAGCCATGAAATATTCTCATGCAAATGATGACACTTGTTATAGCATTGATGTTATCAATGAAATAACAGAGGAAACATTTGACGAATTACTTGACGAAAGAATTAAGACTCATAAAACATCTGGACAAATCAGTGATGAAGATCTCGACAGAGAATTCCCTGAATTTATGCAGATAGACACCGAAGAAATTTCTGAGGAAGAAAATACCAACTTCGAGGAGTTGTAATTAAATGATGATATGAGAATCAAAACTTCAATTGAAGATCCGCCAATGGATCTAGTCTTGAAACCTCTTCCTGATCATCTAGAATATGCGTTCTTGGAAGAAAATTCTCTTCTTCTAGTTGTCATATCTTCAGCACTCAAACCCAATGAAAAAGAACGTCTTGTTTCTACACTCAAAAAGCATAAAGAAGCTTTCGCCTGGAAAACTTCTGACATTCGTGGAATAAGCCCGAATTTTTGCAAACACAAAATAAATTTTGAAAACGATTCTAAACCTGTTGTTCAAAGACAACGAAGACTCAACCCAAATATGAAAGAAGTTGTTAAGAAAGAAATAATCAAACTTCTTGACGCTGGAATTATTTATCCCATTGAGGATAGTTCATAGGTGAGTCCCGTTCATTGTGTTCCTAAGAAAGGAGGAACAACTGTCGTGGCTAATGAACGTAATAAACTTGTTCCTACCAGAACCATAACTGGTTGGCGAGTGTGCATTGATTATCGAAAATTAAATGATGCCACCAGAAAAGATCATTTTCCTTTACCGTTCATGGATCAAATGTTGGAAAGACTTGCGGGGAACAAATACTTTTGTTTTCTCGATGGATTTTCCGGTTATTTTTGAATTCCAATAGATCCAGCTGATCAAGAAAAGACCACATTTACGTGTCCTTTTGGCACATATGCATATAGGCGTATGCCTTTTGGTCTTTGTAACGCACCAGCAACATTTCAAAGATGCATGATTGCTATTTTTCAAGATATGCTTGAAACCTCCATGGAAGTTTTCATGGATGATTTCTCAGTATTTGGAGACTCATTCGAGTCATGCCTTTCCAATCTTGATAAAATGCTTGAAAGATGCAAAACTTCTCATCTTGTGCTAAATTGGGAAAAATGTCATTTTATAGTGACAGAAGGCATTGTGCCAGGTCACAAGATTTCGAGCAAAGAAATTGAAGTTGACAAAGCAAAAATAGATGCTATTGCTAAATTACCACCCCCAACTAACGTTAAAGGCGTTAGGAGTTTTTTGGGACATGCAGGATTTTACCGCAGATTCATCAAAGATTTTTCAAAAATTTCTCGTCCTATGACGAAGCTTCTCGAGAAAGATTCAATCTTTGATTTTAATAAAGAATGCATCAAGGCATTCAAAACACTAAAAAATAAGTTAACAAATGCACCGATTATGGTTTCACCAAATTGGTCTCTGCCGTTTGAACTTATGTGCGATGCAAGCGATTATGCTGTTGGGGCAGTATTAGGACAACGAGAAGGAAAACATTTTCGTCCTATTTACTTTGCTAGCAAAACCTTAAATAGTGCCCAACAAAACTACACAGTCACTGAAAAGGAACTATTGGCTGTAGTTTTTGCATTTGACAAATTTCGTTCTTATCTCGTTTTGTCAAAGACAATTGTATTCACCGATCATTCAGCTCTCAAATATCTGTTTACTAAACAAGATGCTAAACCACGTCTTATTCGATGGATTTTATTGCTTCAAGAATTTGACATAGAAATCCAAAATAAGAAAGGTGCAGAAAATGTGGCAGCAGATCATTTATCTAGATTAGAAAATCCTAATTTAGAGGAACTCGATGAAGACGAGATTGATGATAATTTTCCTGATGAAACCCTTATGGGAATTGATGAAGAAGAAATCCCATGGTTTGCAGATTATGCAAATTATTTAGCTGGAGGAATATTACAAAAAGGTCTATCTTATGCTGAGCGTAGTAAATTCTTCGCAAACCTGAAACACTATTTTTGGGATGAACCATATCTATTTAAAATGTGTCCCGATGGGATAATTAGAAGATGTGTGTATGGTTCAGAGACCCGAAAAATTCTTGATGAATGTCATCATGGCCCAACTGGAGGACATTACGGTCCATCCACAACCGCTAAAAAGGTCTATGATGCGGGATTTTATTGGCCAACAATTTTTAAAGAAGCACATACGCTTGTGAAAAATTGTGATGCATGCCAGAAGTCTGGTAGTCTTTCTCGTAGAGACGAAATGCCACAAAAGAGCATTCAAGTTTCTGAAATCTTTGATATTTGGGGCATTGACTTTATGGGTCCTTTTCCTAAATCTCATAAGTTTGAATACATCCTCGTTGCAATTGACTATGTTTCTAAATGGGCCAAAGCGGAAGCCTTACCCACTAATGATGCACGAGTGGTTGTAAATTTTCTAAAAAAGCTTTTCTCTCGATTCGGAATTCCAAAAGCTTTAATAAGTGACAGAGGAACTCACTTCTGTAACCATCAAATGGAGAAAGCTATGAAACGATATGGGGTCCACCATCATTTTACAACAGCATACCATCCTCAAACCAGTGGTCAAGTTGAAAACACCAATAGAGCTGTAAAAAGAATACTTGAAAAAACGGTTAAGGATAATCCTTCTGTTTGGTCAAGGAAACTCGATGATGCTCTATGGGCGTTCAGAACGGCATATAAAACTCCAATTGGCACAACACCATATAGACTCATATATGGAAAAACTTGTCATTTGCCGTTTGAAATTGAACATCGAGCTTACTGGGCGCTGAGGCAATGTAACTCCGATCTTAAAATCGCGGGAGAAAAACGATTCTTGCAATTGCATGAACATCGAGCTTACTGGGCGCTGAGGCAATGTAACTCCGATCTTGCCACTTATATAGCATACATCTTTTATGCTTGATCTTTTTGCTATGAGTGTGTCGGTGATCTTATTTATTCTAGAACTTGTACATGCAAATCATTACCAGACCGCAGTGAGGTTACCTTGTGTGATATAAGTGTATTCGTGTGATAAGAGGCAACCTTAGGAATTAAACCAAATGGCCTTCCATTTTTCATCTAATGATATATTAGTTGGCCACATCGGTTAGTTAACCACTTATATGAACCCATTTGTTAGCACTCAATTTTAGTGCTAGATACCATTAGTACACCCTTTGAGCCATCCTTTTCATTTCGTTACACCAGAAAAATATAAAAATATTTTACACCTTTAGCCTTAACCTTACCCATAGTCACGTCTTGGTTGGTTACTAGCTACAAAGGAAAGATGGTTGTTATGTGGGAATCCTTGAAATTGAGAAAGTTGATTATTAGTATTATGATCAATGAAAAAAAAAAGTAATCGCAAGTGTATGGTGACAAGAATAGCCAATGAGCTATGAAAGAATGATATCGATTAAGGATGAGTTCTCGAGTTCAATGGAAAGTTGTTGATGTAGCTAGTAGCATTCGGTTGTAGACTTTGACTATTTGTAATGTTTTTATTTTAAACCAATTTCATAAATATATCCCATGTCTTATCCCTACCTAATTGATTTTGTGGTAATTATCAAGTGTATTGACATGTGGTGACCATCCGATTTCTTGAGGAATTAGGTAGCGTTGTTAGCGATCTAAGGTTATCCTTAGTGACCATCTGTTATTTGGTGATGCAAGAATTCGTTGTTAGCGAGCTATTATGTTTTACATGAGATAGTTGCACATAAGTCTTATATAACCCCTAAAGCCTTAAACCCAAATAAAAGTCCTCTTAGATGTTTACAGTTGGTGCTTACGCCACGTCGGTGGAGTTTTGTTTCTTGTACAAGCTTATGGTAATATTTAGATCACGACTGAGCAATGAGTGTTATTTTCTTATATAATCACCCAATACATAAATGAGTGATGAGTGAATTATACTTTATTCTTTTTTCGTGAGGTGTTTTAACATGTTATCAAGCAAGAGAATCATTAAGGTATTGTCAAACATCTCGACTTTTCACCTATAAACTTAAAAAGATGGATCTTATCTTGTACTTGTACTTGATGGATTTGAATCTCATTTTTAGAATCATTATAATTTATATCATGTGGATTTACTTCTAAAAGCTAAGATTTGCTTGGGGGCAAGCAAAGTGTAAGTGTGGGGGATTTGATAACGCTCATTTTATACATGTTTTAGTTGCGTTATTTCTAAGTTTATGCATGATGAGGCGAAAAGTGTACCGCTTTTAAGGGGTCATTTAAGCCCGAAATCGTATTTATTTGATCAAATATTGCCCTAAATCGTTCCTTTTGTCATTTTAGGTACTTTTGAGGAGAAATCTGGAAAAGGAGGCATTTTGGACGTTTTTGGAGCATTAAAGTGAAGAAAACGGCAAAGTCTCAAGAATCGGCTAAAAGTTACTCTTGACGGCGTCACAATTAACATGGGACGGCGTCATGCCTTGGCAAGAAAAGTTGGATGTGAAATTTACTCATGACGGGCCAGTGAGTTTGCATGAGAATTCTGACGGCGTCACGCTTTAACTAAATCAAGGGCGTCACGGCTTAAATCATAAGGGGACGGCGTCACGTTCAGGATCCGACGGCGTCAAGCCTTGATAAGCCAGAATGGATTTTTGAAGAGCTAAAGAGGGACGGCGTCAAGATGGTCATCCGGGAACCCTAAAAGCGGCGAGGTGACGGCGTCACAATGCATAAGGTGACGCCGTCAGATGTCAAAGTCTATATATAGTTTTCTAATTTTTTGTCATTAAGAGAGAGCTTAGTGTGTGGAATTTTGGGATAAAACCCTAAGACGATTTTAGCTACTTTTTCAGGGCTTTTTGCCTTGAGATCTTCCATGTTTCATTGAAAGATAAGTTATCAATTAATCATTCAATATGTCTATGTGTTGTTTGATTCTATCTTATGCTTGTCTTTTGTTTAACATGTTAGGCTAATTTTATCTTGTGTTTGCTTAGATCTAATGAAACCTAGCTATTGATTATTGGTTGTTAGTGTGTTATTAGTTGTATTGGATGATTGTTTATCTATGTTAGGCTTAAGAAAACTGGCTAACTTCCTATTCGGTAACTTGCTTGAACGTCTTAAGAAACATGAACCAAACGCGTACTAAAGGTTTTTATGGTTGTATTTAATGCACAAGCGAATTCTAGTGATCCCATGTTAGGAGCTTCCTAGCCGGCTCGACATAGGAGTGAAGTAGGAGCTTGTAGAGTTTGGGGAAGTAAGTACGCCACCCCACGAATGGTATTAAGGAATACACCCGTCATCCACGCGACTAATACACACTAATTAACCGGTAAAAGATAGTTAGGGAGTAAGGAAATCTAAGTAAACACATTTCTCTACACATAAGTTTCTCACCACTTTTCATTTTTGTTATTTTATTTTATTTGCATTTGTAGTAATTTGGGTTAGTTGACTAGCAACTAATTCCGCCCACTCCTTCAAAACCCGAGATTTTACTTGCTTTTATAAATTATAAAAAAACATAAAAAGAATCTTCCTCAACCCTTAGACCTAATTAGAGTAGCCTTTCACACCTAACGAACACTATTCCCTGTGGAGAACGATCAATCCCCCGTACTTACCACTACACTATACTACATCGGTCAGGTACACTGCCTGGTGGGGTTGTAAGCCTCTTGAGATCCCTCGAGAGGTAAAACCTGTTGTAAGGTTGCAAAACCCACGCATCAAGTTTTTGGCGCCGCTGCCGGGGAATAGTTATTGTTTAGGTTGAATTTTTATTTTATTAGGTCTACTCACTAGATTCCTTTCTAGTGAGATTTTTATTTTATTTTTTCTAGGTTTTCTTTAGTCTATCTTTTTTCTTCGTTTCTTTGGTTCGTAACCATTACCATCCGACATCATGGAAGGTGGTAATATCCTCGATCCCAACAACCCACCACCACAACAACACCCACCTCCTAGAGCCCGTACATTAGGAGACTACTCCCGTCCTAGCCACCATGGCTATCGAAATACCATTGAGCTCACTCAAGGAGCCAATGTCACTCCCTTGCGATCCGACACCATCCGTTTGGTGCAAAGCGGATGCGCATTCCATGGACTTCGTTCCGAAGATCCTAATCAACATCTCAAGGACTTTCTCAAAATCGTTGATTCCATAGACCTTGATGTTGCCACTCGAGAGACGACCCGACTGCGTCTCTTTCAATTCTCTCTGCGGGACCAAGCTAGTTAATGGCTAGAGCGTCTACCCGCAGGATCCATCACCTCATGGGATGATCTCACCACTCGTTTCCTTGCTCAGTTTTTCCCACCAGGAAGAACTACCAAGCTAAGGAATGATATCTTGATGTTCCAACAACGTCAAGGCGAAACCCTCTATGAGGCATGGACTCGATTCAAGGACTTACTCCAAAAATTCCCTCACCATGGCATAGAACTTTGGCTCCAAGTCCAAATCTTCTATGACCACATCAATCTCTCCACGAGGCAAACCATTGACCAATCGGCCGGTGGTAAGCTACGTGATCTAAGTGCGGAACAATCATGGGCTCTCCTGGAAGATCTTGCTCTTTATGACAACGAAAGTTGGAATGATCCCCGTGATTTGAATAAAACGGTCAAGGCAATATCTTTGCCTTCGAACAATTCAAGCACTTCCGACCGTAGGATCATAGAACTTGAAGACCAAGTCAAGTTTCTTATGAAATCCTACGAGGCTCCTAAACCTTCAAGCCAAGTGAACAAAATCACTTCTTCGTGTGAATTATGTAGTGGTCCCCACGACACTCGTGATTGCGTGGAACTCCCCGAACAAGCTTTTGCGGACTACGCATCCTCGCGTACCGACGGAGCGGGAGACAAGTGGTACACTTTCAAACCCGAGCCAAACCCCTACGGTGATTCATACAACCCCTCATGGAAAAATCACCCAAACCTTAGGTGGAAACAAAACCAAAACGCACAACAAACCAATTCTTCCAACCCACCTAACCATTTCCAATCAAGCGGTTCATCCCCAAACCGTACTTTCAATAACAATCCTTCCAACAATTATGGTAGTACCAACAATCTTGAAGGATTGATGTCCAAATTTATGGCATATCAAGAAGCTCGGATAGCTAGATTCGAATCCGAATTCAATCAACAACAAACGGAGATGACCAATAAAATTGACAACTTATTGAAAGCCCTCAATAACCAAGTGCTATCACCTCCCCATAAGGACGCTAGGAACACAAATAGCGGATCCCAAGTAAAAGACCCCTCTTCATCTAAACATGTCCACTTCATCAACATTGTCACTATTAAACCAATTGATAGGAATGAGGATAATAGTGAACCTGAGGATGAGGTTAAGAAAGTCGAGGTTGATAAAGAAGTTAGGAAAAGTGAGATTGAAAAAGTAGATGATGATGAGGACTACTTCAATAGGCTACCCACTAAGGAAGAGCGCGCATATCATACAGACTTATTCGATGACCCCGAGACACCGTACTTCCTAGGTAGACCAATTATAGAAATGGGCGACCCTTCTAATCTCAACATACCATGCAACATCGGACATTTACATGTGTGGAAAGCTTACATCGACCTTAGATCGGCCATAAACATCATGACTAGAGCCCACTACAACTTGATAATGGAAAATCAACTTGGGTATAGGATGCTCCCTGATAAGGGTTGGATGAGTAACTTCACGGGAAGAGTTAAGGGATTACCGGTTTATGTAGGAAACTTCACCTATGCCATCGACTTTGTAATTGTAGAAGATATCCGCCCAATAGTCGATGCATGCTTAACTCAAGTAGTTTTTGGAAAACCATTTGTTGAGGTCTCTAGAATGACTTATGAACCTTTCTTAGGGATAGTTAGATTTAAGGATGAGACCGATGAGGTAAACTACCAAATGCCATATAAGATATAGCAATTCCAACACTTGTCAAATGTTGAGAAGGAGCTTAAGCAAGCAGTCTACTATAGGAATGATGGAGATAGAAGTAAAGGAGTAGACTATGTTATGGAAAGGATATCCGGTTTCTACAAGGATTGTTTGAAATTAGGACCGGAATATAAAACCGGACATGAGAATGGCCTAGAAACTGTGACCAATGATGGAGTCACGTAATGTACGGTAACTTTGAGTCTAGCCACAAGACTCGTTAATAAAGAAAAGCGCTTCTTGGGAGGCAACCCAAGCTTTATTTGTTTTATTTGCTTTGTGTGTTTATTTATTTGTTTGTTTGATTTTATTTGTTTCCGTATGTGTGTTTAATTTTTATTCTTATTGATTCATGTTCAAAACTAATTTGTGAAAATGCTTTATGTTGTTTTTAACTTCGTCTTAACTACATATAAAGGTATTTTGCAAAAGATAAGTGTAAGGGAAATCTAAATCGGTTTATTAGAACACAAATGAACATGAATCATAATAATAATAAGTTAGCATACATATTCGTATTTGTTTGAGTCAAATGCTTGTATCGAGTCATAATGATGTTTTGCAGAATTTCCAGGAAGTAAGGTAAAGGTTTTTCCAGAAATTTTCCGGAAACTTAAAATGAAAATTTTTGTCAGGTCATTTCTGACGGCGTCAGGGGTTATAACCTGACGGCGTCAGATTTAATTTCCAGAAATTTTTGAAAATTTTGTTTTCATAAAAAGTTTTTATTAAAATCTCCAACTTATAATCTCCAGGAATCTGCAAAGTTATCATTCCACAAGCATTATATCCTTATATATAGATTTTATCCCGCCGATGTTATGCAGGTTTTCGTGTTTGTTTTCTCAGGTTCAACAGGTTATTTTGGACAAGGAAATGTTTTGAATCAAGCTTATGGCGATGCATTAGTCATGGAGCTTCAACATTCTCTTTGGAGGAAGATTTAACCGTGTAATTTCATTATCCAACGAGCGAATCAGGGGAGTATTTGATTTCATTCTTTTACTTTATGCTTTTACATTTGTCATTTGAACATTGGGGACAATGTTCATCTTAAGTGTAAGGGGAGGGTAAAAGTACGATTTTTGAGAATACAATTGCGCTTGATTTTTGTTTGTTTGATGGTAGATGTGTAATAAAACTGAGATAAATACCTGTTAGGGCAATTTTAGTGCCAAATTTAAAATTTTTTACAACATATAGGAGTGAAACTTTGGTCTTAATGAGCGTCTCATGGATAGGAAGTTATATGACTAGCACAAAACCGTACCACTAAAAAATTTTCCACCCCCAAATATGTGAGGTTCGCCCCTAGAATTGGTAGGAAAAGCATTTATGCTATGATGTGTGTACCGGTAGCACTTAGATTCTAGAACTTGCGTTAGGACCATTCCGAGGCCACAAGTGAGACTACATTCGTGTAGTTAGATTTACTACATGATAAGAGGCATTAGGATTAACCCATTGTTTTACACCTGTGTTTTTCTTATAATTACGTTGGCTACATTGGTCAAGTAATTCTCCCACACCCTTTGCGTTGTACTCATTTTTAGTACACGATACCCCTAGTACACCCCTCAGAGCCTATCTTTTCATTTCTAACTTTAAGCATTTTACTTAAAGTAAGAATTTGTTTACACCCCACTTAAATGTACACCCAAATCGCCTTAGCCTACCTTGTATGCACTCATCTTTAGTGCATTATTGTGACAACATTTGTTTAAACCCAAGTTAATTATCTAGTTGATTGCATGGTTGCTAAGTCGAGTCATATCCTTGTACATATTGTTTTGGGACGATTGGGACTCATGGGTAAAGTACTAGTGTAATGGAGTAATGGGGAAGAACATCATTTATTACCCCCATATGTGCTAAATGTTTTAAAAGTACTCCAAGTTTTTCAATTATCTTAATTCGAGTCATTAGAATAGTTATTTGTAAAGTTATGTAAAAGTTCAAGTGTAAGGGGATGCAACGCCCCTATGATGTATTATTTTGGATGGTAGGGTAAAAGTGTATGCAAAAAAAAAAAAAAAAAAAAAAAAAAAAAAAAAAAAAATCAAGAAAAATACAAAAAAATGAGAAAAAAAAGAAAAATAGAAAAAAACATACGGACTACCATCCCGTTTCATTTTATGTTTATTTTATGTTTATGTTTTGTTATTTTCTTTCATTAGCTTAAGATCGAGTCTAGTCTTGGCTTAGCAACGTTGTATAGTACATGTGATTGATCAAGATCTTTAACTCGCCACCAGTAAAATATCCTTTATCCAACAAAACCGTGTTTTCCTTTTCCCTACACCTAACGTTATAACCCATTTAAAAGCCCTCTTTGATAGTTTATCTTAGGTGCTTACGCCTAGTGGAGGAGGTTTTCGATCCTTTCCCAAGCCTATGGTAATCTATTTGCTATGACAGGTAGTGAGAGATATTTTCCGTTTTCATTTATGAGATTTATTTTGATGACACTTGAGAGATGTGAGTATCTAAACACTACTTGTGAGGTGCTAGTATGTAATCTCCGTGCTTATTATGATTGAAGTGGAACGAATATTTGTTGTAATTACTTTTATGTTTGCATTAAATGACCCCTAACTTGTATTTTGATTAGAATAAAAGCGCATTTGCTTGAGGACAAGCAAATCTCAAGTGTAAGGGTATTTGATGAGGCGAAAAGTGTACCGCTTTTAAGGGGTCATTTAAGCCCGAAATCGTATTTATTTGATCAAATATTGCCCTAAATCGTTCCTTTTGTCATTTTAGGTACTTTTGAGGAGAAATCTGGAAAAGGAGGCATTTTGGACGTTTTTGGAGCATTAAAGTGAAGAAAACGGCAAAGTCTCAAGAATCGGCTAAAAGTTACTCTTGACGGCGTCACAATTAACATGGGACGGCGTCATGCCTTGGCAAGAAAAGTTGGATGTGAAATTTACTCATGACGGGCCAGTGAGTTTGCATGAGAATTCTGACGGCGTCACGCTTTAACTAAATCAAGGGCGTCACGGCTTAAATCATAAGGGGACGGCGTCACGTTCAGGATCCGACGGCGTCAAGCCTTGATAAGCCAGAATGGATTTTTGAAGAGCTAAAGAGGGACGGCGTCAAGATGGTCATCCGGGAACCCTAAAAGCGGCGAGGTGACGGCGTCACAATGCATAAGGTGACGCCGTCAGATGTCAAAGTCTATATATAGTTTTCTAATTTTTTGTCATTAAGAGAGAGCTTAGTGTGTGGAATTTTGGGATAAAACCCTAAGACGATTTTAGCTACTTTTTCAGGGCTTTTTGCCTTGAGATCTTCCATGTTTCATTGAAAGATAAGTTATCAATTAATCATTCAATATGTCTATGTGTTGTTTGATTCTATCTTATGCTTGTCTTTTGTTTAACATGTTAGGCTAATTTTATCTTGTGTTTGCTTAGATCTAATGAAACCTAGCTATTGATTATTGGTTGTTAGTGTGTTATTAGTTGTATTGGATGATTGTTTATCTATGTTAGGCTTAAGAAAACTGGCTAACTTCCTATTCGGTAACTTGCTTGAACGTCTTAAGAAACATGAACCAAACGCGTACTAAAGGTTTTTATGGTTGTATTTAATGCACAAGCGAATTCTAGTGATCCCATGTTAGGAGCTTCCTAGCCGGCTCGACATAGGAGTGAAGTAGGAGCTTGTAGAGTTTGGGGAAGTAAGTACGCCACCCCACGAATGGTATTAAGGAATACACCCGTCATCCACGCGACTAATACACACTAATTAACCGGTAAAAGATAGTTAGGGAGTAAGGAAATCTAAGTAAACACATTTCTCTACACATAAGTTTCTCACCACTTTTCATTTTTGTTATTTTATTTTATTTGCATTTGTAGTAATTTGGGTTAGTTGACTAGCAACTAATTCCGCCCACTCCTTCAAAACCCGAGATTTTACTTGCTTTTATAAATTATAAAAAAACATAAAAAGAATCTTCCTCAACCCTTAGACCTAATTAGAGTAGCCTTTCACACCTAACGAACACTATTCCCTGTGGAGAACGATCAATCCCCCGTACTTACCACTACACTATACTACATCGGTCAGGTACACTGCCTGGTGGGGTTGTAAGCCTCTTGAGATCCCTCGAGAGGTAAAACCTGTTGTAAGGTTGCAAAACCCACGCATCAATGCATTATATTTGGTTGTATTTGTGAACATATTATGCTTAAAAGGTGCAAAAGATGTATTTCAGTTCAGGTACGATCAAGTTCAAGGAAAAGGCTAAAAAGATGAAGAAAAGTTGTTAAATCAAGAACTTATGCACAAACGTAGGATTCTTATCACAATAAAGGATTTGGAAGGATCGTTAAAGATAAAGAATCAAGATTGCAATGATTTCCAAGTTCAAAAGATCAATAATTGATGAAATGAATGAGAATTATGTTCAAACCCAAGGCTGATATCTCAAACCCAAGGTTGAAGCTGAATCCCAAACCCAAGGTTCATATCTCAAACCCAAGGTTGAGCAGTCATTCTAAAACCGAAGGTTCAGAGTTCAAACATGAGGTTCAGCAGACATCCAAACCGCCGGTCCTTGGTCCCGACCGCGGGTTTAGCCACTAAAAGTCATCCAAAGTTGCATTTAAGTGAAGAATTAAGTGCCATTACTCCAAAGTCCGATCATCTACTTCTATTAACTCATTTTGCCTTCATTTTATGACACTTTGGGAGCAAGTATTTTGCTTGGTGACCAAGGGGAGCCATCTTATATATACTTGGCCAAAAGATACAACAAAGGGAACTATCTATAAAACAAGAGAAACCAACTATTATCATATACATCACTACCTAGAGACCAAAAGGGTTACAAACATATTCAAGGGGGCGACAAAGGAGAAAAACGCAGGAAAAAGGGAAAGCTTACATTCATCAATCATCAACTTAATCATTCAAGGAATCTTTGTTGATCATCTCACAAGTGTTCCTAATTCTTGTAATCATCATTACAACTTTTGTAAGACTTTTTAATCATGTTTTCAAGTGCTAAATTTCTTGTGGTTATTTCTTTGTTTGCCATGAGTGGCTAAGTGCCTTGTGCACTTGCCTAGATGATGTTTGTTACATGACTTTTGGTTGATTATGACTCAATGGTTCTATGATAAACGAAAAGCTAATACTAAGAACGAATTGTGCTATTAAGAGTTTTCTCCACCAAAGAGTTATCAAGTTTGGTTAATTACTAATAGTGTAATGGGTTAAAAAAGACATTGTTAGTCAATTAGTTGTAAACCTTTGTCTATGAGGGTGTTACCTTATGTATTGACCATTTCATAAGTAACTTGGTTAAACTTGGAAAACTAAAATAGTGTGGTTGTCAATTGCTTGTGAAACGAAAGCGAATCAAGTAATTGAGTTGTGTTAGTCTTGGATTGATCAAATCTTAAATATTGTTTTTGTCATCTTAAAATCTTGACGAGGATTGAAAGTGTTGGAAACAATAGAGTTAGTATACCCACTAATCGAATTAGAACACCATCTAATTTGTTGATCATAATCAAATGGAACCTTTGTCATCATCATGTCAAGAGAATTGTACAAAACTAGTCTAGGCAAGTGTAGTCTTTAATTTATTGAATTTACATCATCATTATTTGCTTGCTATTAGAATCGTTGAACAAGATTGATATTATATTCGAAACTCACATCCCAAAAACTAAACAAATCCCTGTGAACGACCTCGGCTTACCATTTCACCTCTTACTACACACGGACGAGTATACTTGCTCGTATGTGTTTCGTTTGAATTATTGATAGATCGTGTTATAAATTTAAAACTTGCACTCGAAACGGGCACATCAATAGGGTGTTTCTGTCTGCTTCAAAACTGCAGTTTTTAACGGGTGTTTCGGTCGTTTTAAGGGCTGCTGAAAAGGTTGAAGGACAATTATCAAAATCACAAAAGGAATATCTTCTTCGCCAGCAGGTAAGTCTTATATGTTGTATGAAAAATTGAAATATGTTTTTGGATTTCAGTCATACTTATTGAATGTAAATCAGATGAGGGCTCTTAAAGAAGAGCTTTGTGACAATGATGTCGCTGCTCTTGAAAGAAAGATGCAAGGTGCTGGAATGCCTTTAAATATCTGGAAGCATGCACTGAGTGAATTAAGGTGTGTTATCCGTGAACTCTGATATGTAAACATATCTTTTTATAGATGATTTATGTTTATGCATATACATCCATTTAATTCAAGGTAATTACTAATTAGTTGATTATATACTTTCTGGCCTTATTTGTGCATTTTCTATTAGGAACCTTTAGCGCTAACTTTAGTTACTTTTACGTATTATTGTCATGATAAAATATTTCAGCTATTTTTTAACCGTAACGCAAAATTCTTTTATCAGGGGACTGAAAAAGATGCAACCTCAGCAACCGGGATATAATAGATCTCGGATTTATCTCAAGATGCTTGCTGATTTGCCATGGGAGACTACCATCGAGGAGGTTGACTTACACCTAAAAGCCTCGAAAGATCGGCTCGACATAGAAACGATTGCACTAAATGTGACATATCCAATTCAGAAACGATTGATCGTCGCTGAAAGCATTCAATGGTCCCTCCACCTTGGTGTTAACGTGAAAATGATCACAAAGTGACCAACTAGCCATTGGTAAAGAGATGGGCCGTACGCTTGGAACGGGAACAAATATGTATGTGTCTTCCTCCCTCCTTGGCTAACACAAAGATGCAGCTATTGCAAATATCCTAATTGTGGAGCTAATTCTCCTTTTATTTTGTTAAGTGGTGCAAACTGCATTATTCTTAGTGCCGTGTCCAATTTGCACCACTTAACAAACACAACGTATAACAACTTTTGTATAGGCCAAACAAAAATATCTTGCAGTCAGGAAAATGAAACAAAGTTGGAATGTGAAAATGACAAGGAATGCTACTAAAGGATAAAGATGAATAGCCTGCAAAATGGGAATTTGTTATTCCTATTGGTCTTTCTAACGTTACAGATGATGCCACAGTTTGATTATTCTTTGCTTTTCATACTGTAAGGTAAGGTGCTGCAGTTTGGACAACCTTATAAACTTGAAATTTTGAAATGTAGTATGTTTCTTTGAATTCTACCTGTAGAAGAATGCTACTTTTGTCAATTTGATGATGTTTTCTTAAGTTTTATGGAATTTGGATCATGTACTGCTAACATCAGCTTAAAGTCATAAAAATTTAAAAGGAAATGTAGTCCTGTTTTCAATGGTACCAATAAAAGCTTTTGGTTGGTTTTGCTTTGGAGTACCCAGACTCCTGATGATGCCTGCTTATGGTTCCTGCTTAGCTATGGCAGTTTCGACCATTTTTCATAGTTTGAAAACGATTTCATAAGTATGTAAATGTAGTCACCAATTTGTAGAGTGACTTGGTTTGAATATGGTAATTTCTGTTTGTTATCGAAGTAACGACAAAAACACCTCAATATTCTCATAAACATAAACACGACACAAAACTTATATTGCACAATCCAAGGAATCACAAAAACGCCCGCCCCGCATCAATGCGCGGGCAAATATACTTGTTTATTAAAAAACATAACATTAATTCTTAAACATATTACAATACGAAATTAAAAAAAAAAAAAAAAAATTACTACGAAAATAAAAAATAAAAAAATTTACCGAAAAAAAAATACATACAACACAAAGCAAACTACAACATAAAGGAAATTACGAAAATACAATTAAATCTATTGACGAGTTTGCAAGTTATATTTTTTGATGATTCGGTCTTTTTCTTCATTGATCCAACATACAACGTTTGGATCCTTTCCGTCAGTGTCAATCATCAAAAATTTCATCTCTTCCAACCTTATTATCATTTCATCTTTTACTTGGGCCGCCCGATAAGCCGCTTGGGTGGTTACCCATTTGATACGATACTCAGATATCATAGCCTCCCGAATTGGCTAGACAAGCTCGTTCCTCCGGTACTCGCTCCCCCGGTACTTGTCGTGCTCTCGGATTTGGCTTTCTTCGAAGCACGTTTTTTGCCCATAGGACGTGGTTGTTCATCATGACCAAACAACACCTCGTTTGTTTTGCTTGGGACATCGCCGGTTAAGTCAAGCGGATCCGGCGCGTCCCATTTCTTATGACCACGCAAAACCTCCCAAGCCTCCTTGTTGTTAAACGGCGCAGTTTTGTGCTCGTCGCGATACATTTGTTTCGCCCGTTTGAGGATATCCATCTCACTTTCCCCACTTTTTTCTTCGCGTTGCGAACGTTTGTAATACGCGTTGAACTTTGTGCAATCACGGTTCAACATTTTCCACTTGCCTTGTATCATATCCTTGTTGCGTTTTTGAAAATTGAGTCTATTGAACTCATTTATTACCTGTTGCCAAAACGTATCGCGAGGTTGTGCACGCCCGACTTGAGAATCCTCGGTCGCGGCCACATAACACATGGCAAGTAATTTTTCCTCATTTGATTGCCAACGTGTATTGATGAAGTCGGGATTTTCTTCATTCTCCTCGATTGGTTCGGGGTCTTTGGATTTTTTGGCCTTTCGTTTACCACCACGTTTGAATGGCTTTGGAGGAGACGTAGGTGTTTCGGGAACTTCATGTGTTTCGGTTTGTGAATGTTGTGATTGTTTAGAGAATTGTAGATTTTCGAAATTGGTGTTTAGTGTGTTTTGTTGGTTTTTTTCCCAATATAGAAATCGTTGATGTTGTAGGTAAAGTTCTTGGCTCGACAAGCCGAGTGGGTTAGGGAAAGAGTTATTGGGTGATGGTGAACCTGCGTTCGGGTTTGAAGATGAACCCGCGTTTAGGTTATTCCACCCACCGATGAGATTCATGAAGCTTTCGTCGTTGTTGTTAAATCCTGACATTTTTTTTAGAAATGGAAGTATATGATAGATTAGATTGAGTTGTGGAAGTTTGAAAAAAAAAATGTTGTGTTAATTGGGTATTTATAGTGGTGGGAAAATGGTTTTGCATTTTTTTTAGGCAAACTAGCCGTTTAAATCCGTTGAAGGGGGTAAAAGGAAACTTTTTTTTAAACGCAACGGCTAGTTAACCGTTGATGGGGTAAAAGTGCAATATTTTTTTTTATTCAACTCAACTTTAACGCTGCGTTAAAGGGTTAACGCAGCTTTAACGTAGCTCCTCGGTATGGTTCACGCAACTTTAACGCAAGCTAGTTGAGGGTTTAACGCAGAAATGCGTTAAGACACCCAATGCTATAAAAGGGAAAATCATCCCTCCAGCAAATTGCTGGGATCTTTGTCTGCTGCAAAGTATAAACGAGAGACCAGTTGTGTAAAATTATAAAAGTTAAGAGATGCAAAATGAAAATATTAAATTTCATTTTTCAAACAGCAGCATATAAGAGCACTGGGTGTCATGACATCCCAAATCTACTCATTTAGGTCCCACCACTTCCTATTTTATTTATTTTATTCAAATTTCCAAATAAACTAAATACATTACAACATATTAAAACATACGAAACATAAAATAAATATACGAAAAACAAAACGATACGGAAAAAAACACGATACGAAAAAAAAAATTCATACAACACAAATAACAATACGATACGAAAACACAAATCATATAACGATTCTCATGAAGCTTTTATATTGATTTGTAATTGTCCATAAGAACTGTCTTCTCCTCCCAGACTTGCAACACTTGTTCCCTAGCAAGCTTCAAGGCGATTGAGAGACGCATATCTGTTTCCTCGATTCTTAATAAAGTTTCTAGACCGACACTGATAGCTGGATGGTCTTGAGGCAGCTGACGCAACCTTTCAACCTCTGGAGCACGATCTTGCATTTGTAGCATAATATGAGTTATCTCACCTAGCAAGTTGTTAATCAGCTTTAGTTCTTTTTCTTGTTCATTCCGTATTCAGGTTAGGATAGCCTTTTGCACCTCAGCTGGTTCGTTAGCTATAGCGTTTGTGTTAAAATTAGTGATAAGAAGTAGTGTGAGAAAACGAAATATAGGTAAAGTGGTATTAATAGCCATTTGAAACAATAAGAGCGGGATTTATTCAAATTCAAATTCAAATTTAAAATTCAAATTCAAACATCAACGGGCGGGATTTATTCAAAATTCAAATTCACTTTTCAAAATGTGCCTATAAATACCCATTCACATTCACAGACTTCTCACACACAAACACATTCAAAATCAAAATTCAAAATCAAAACTCAACATTCAAAATTCAATGTCTCGCAAAAATTTCTCCCAACAATTCCCCAGTCCTCGCAAAGATTTCTCGCAACAATTCCCCAGTCACCACGACTTCTTACAACAATTCCCCAATCACCACGACTTCTCACAACAATTCCCAAATGAACATGACTTCTCATAGCAATTCCCTAGCTCGAACCTGATTCCAAATGAACCGGTGAACACTCCACCGGAAGATATCTTTCCGGTATCCCGACCGAAAAATGAACCGGTAAACACTCCACCGGTTGTGGAACAACAACCCAATCCATTTGGACTCACTGAGGATGAACTTCGACTTCTTGAGCAGGATGAGGAAGTCAGGAGAGAAACAGAATAAATAGAACTACGAGAGGAAGCTGCTCATATGGAGCAGGAAGCCAGGGATGCAAAACATCTTAGGCAGAACTGGTTTGACATTATGGAAGCAAGGTATTATGCTGGCGAGTTTAGGGAAGAGACTTCGAGTGAAGAGGGTTGGAACTCAGACTTTTCTTTGTAATTTATAGTTTCATTTTCATTAGCGTATTGTAATTTGTATTAATAGTACTTTGTATTTTCAATTCGATGTTTAATGTATTTTCAATTCGATGTTTAATGTATCTCAGCTTGTTAACACTTTCTTCTTCCTCAGACACAACACACACAGAGTTCATAAAACACACACACTTCACAAACACTATTAGAAAAAAAAAGATTGATATTAAAAAAGGGCCCTACTTGTCAGTAATTTTACTTCGCCATCTGCACGAGTAGGAAGGTTTCGGCGAGCTATGGCGAGTTGGGGTGGTGTCATGGCGAGGCTTGGCGAGCTCCACAACGAGCCCACACCCAGTACTCTATCACCATGCTGTTTGCAGCAGGGATGTTATTCCCATTCTAAAAAACCTTGATAACCAATAATATTTAGGGCTGATCATGGTTCAAAATCCGGATCGGATCATATAAAATCATACCCGATCGAAACCAATTTGTTCCAAAACACCAGACCAAAATGTTCGGTTCAGGTCCGGACTCGTTCAGTCCGGTCCGGTCTATCAAAGCATAATGGCCGAGACAAAAGTTCCATACAAAACAAGATTTATCTAAAAACAAATAACAAGATCTCAACCATCTATCCTCTTTCCATCCAATGGTTTAGATTTATTAGCATTTTAAAATAAAAATATATTGAGGGGCATTTTAGTCATTATGTAAATCTAATATCATACCACCCTTTCACTTCCAAACACACACAGTTACAAGCACTAGATCTAAAACCCGTAACCTCCCCAAATTGACTCTCTCTCTAAAACCACCGCCAAACCATGCCCTAAACCACCCCTAATCCACCGTCAAACCACTGTGATTCCTTAATTCTTTACATCATTCTGATCAAAATGGATATATGAGAAGAATTAGCTTTATCTAAAGCCGGTTTGTTGGATAAATCGGATTCCGATCAAAATCCCCTTCCAAATGAAGATTCTGGTATATTTTTAGCTTATTGCTTTATATTAGCCACTATATGTTCCTGCATTGCTTATTTTTTGCTTCAGGTTATGTGAATATTACAGTAATCTTTAGGTTTAGTGTGTTAGATTTCATTAATTGATGATTTTGCTGCATTTTGATTATGAATAAAATTTATGTTGCTTGTTATCGGTTTCACACTGCTTTGTAGATATGACGGTAATTTCTAGGTATGGTGTGTTAGTTTTGGAGCAGTTACGGGTAATTCAATCGGACTAGGTTTTAGTTCTGCTGAATATATAGGTATCTCAGTGAGAGAGTGTGTGTGTGTTTAGGATGATTATGTGTTGTTCATCCTGGATTCTGATTGCTTTGCAACTAGTTTTGTGTATGCTATGGTTATTCATTAGGTTTAGTGTGTCATGTCTATGTTGATCGGATTAGGTCTTGGCTGTGCTGCAATTTTTTAGGCTTATTGATTCGTGTGTGTTTCAGAATGATTTGTGTTGGATTGCGATTGTTTTGTGCACCATTTATTGTAAATATTGCAGTAATATTTACGTTTAGTGTGTTGATTTTGGAGTATTTACAATTTTACATCTATGTGAATCATTAGGTTTGATTGTGCTGCATTTTGTATGTATTTAATAGTTTTATAATTGGATGTCATAGTTAAGATACTTACTAAAAAAAGCTGTTCTTGACTCGAGTGTGTCTCAGAATGATTATGTGCTGATTGTTATAGGTTCCGATTGTAACACCCCCTAATTTATTTTATGGCAGCGGAAAGATTTTTAGGGTGTCACGGTGAGGATCGAAGTTAAAATTTCAGAAAACGGCTTGAAAGAAGCGTTTTGAAAGTTATATGTCATTCAAAATAATATTTTTGATGCAAAGGTGAAATATTTGATTTGAAAATCCCACAAAAGGGTGTGGTAGTTTGGAAAGAATGACATATTTGATTTTACACCATGTAGTTTATCAGAGTATAAAATGCCCGCTCCGTGTCTTGTCCTGCTCCGTTAATTACCTGAGATAAACATGCTAAAAGTGTCAACACAAAGGTTGGTGAGTTCGTAGAGTTTAATGGAAAACAATTTATCTTAATAAATTTAAGAGTGTACAGTGATGTACAAGTACGAGTAGTTAAATCAGTTTCCAACAATTTCAAAGGTGAAGTAATTTTGGAAATAAACTATGAATGGTAACGTGTGAATTTCAATAAGTACTAACAGTAGTGAAACAAGTAATGAGTGGTGTTGGGTATAACCACAATTAAAGCATATATGAGATCAGTTAAGTACAAGTATAGGATCATAATCCTAGCATGTAGTAAGTACAATGTTATGATGCCTAAATTCTATAAGTGGGGAGTTGAGTAATACAGCTGTATCAAAATACATATGAAAACATATATATTCATATAATTATATTGCTCTAAGCCTCATGACACGCAAAACGTTAACAGTGCACCGTAAAACTGCAAGGAGTCCACATCAAGGATTTGATGGGTTTGGCCCTCGAGTAATAGGGGATTAGCCAATTTCCTATTTTTCTCAAATATAGTGCATCACGACTAAATACGACTAACCACAAAGGCATTTTCGTCCAGTATTTAGTGGGATAGGTCGTCAGCCTCTAACAGGTTTCGAAGCTGTTCACTATATTCGCGCTCACCGCAGTGATTAATGGCTCATGATAGAGGGACTTTATGGCAATAAGTTAACTTAGGCAATATAGGGTTCAAGGGGGTTCATAAAATAAGCGTACTTAATTCTTGGCAAATATTTCCAATTGAAATGTAGAAATATCATAGTAAAGTTAACAGTACATTCAATTGTTATATGAATGTATAAAAATGAATTTTAGTATCATGTTACAACAAGCAGTTTGAAAATGTTATCTTTCAAGTTCAGTATTTAAGCTAAGAAAGCAATTCGTAAGTATAACGAGCATATATCCCTTCCAAAGGGTGATTCAAAACATGTAAAACAGAGTTGATGATTCTGAGTAAATCATGAGAGTTTTCAGAGTATAAAAGTAAACTTAAAACAGTTGAGCATGTATCTCCCCCAAAAGTATAAAACTTGTAAACAATTAAAAGTGGGGCTACGACTCACCTTGAGTGTATCTGACAATGTGAAATTACGAATTCAAGTAAGATTATGGGCACGGCTTCAGAACGTGACCTGAATATAATGGGAGTCTAAGTATATGACTTACAATGAATAAGGAGTGTGTAAAAATGAGAAATCGTACAACGATTTGACCAGTGATGTGAGTGTGATATGCTTAAAATGCCTAAAGTTTAAAAATAATATTATTCATAATATTATCTTGTTTTTATGTTTTTGAAATCAATAATATCGTCTCCTCAAAAGTGACAAACGAAACAGGAAATTAAATTGTTAGAACTTTTTGTATATATATATAACGATCGTTAGTTATTAAAAATACGAAATATACAAAAATGCACGTGACGTGATGAGAATTTGTAAAATGGAAAATGAAATAAGAATGTCAAGTAAAATCAGTTGGTCCTTGTTCT
The DNA here is from genome assembly GCA_021014915.2 of Artemisia tridentata subsp. tridentata. Taxonomy (NCBI): domain Eukaryota; kingdom Viridiplantae; phylum Streptophyta; class Magnoliopsida; order Asterales; family Asteraceae; genus Artemisia; species Artemisia tridentata. The sequence goes on from CP139507.1 coordinate 468,907,878, forward strand.
TTTTGATGAAGCAAAAAGTGTACCGCTTTTAGGGGTCATTTAAGCCCTAAATCGTGTTTATTTGATCAAATATTGCCCTAAATCGTTCCTTTTGTCATTTTAGGTACTTTGGAGAAGAAATCTGGAAAAGGAAGCATTTTGGACGTTTTTGGAGCATAAAAGTGAAGAAAACGACAAAGTCTCAAAATTATGCTGGAAAGTACCTTTGACGGCGTCAGGGATTGTTCCAGACGGCGTCACGGCTTGGCAAAAAAGGTGGATATGAAAATTACTCATGATAAGCCAGAGAATTTTAGAATGGAAAGTCTGACGGCGTCACCCTTTGAAGTGATCAAGGTCGTCACGGTTTAAGCTAAAGAGGGACGGCGTCAAGCTAATTTCTGACGGCGTCAAGCTTTGATAAGCCAGAGCGGATTTTGGAGGTCTAAAGAGGGACGGCGTCAGGAAGGCCATCCGGGAACCCTAGACACGGCGAGGTGACGGCGTCAAGATCTATAACGTGACGCCGTCAGCCCTTAAACTCTATATATAATTTTGCAATTTTTTGTCATAAGGTGGCAACTTTGTGAGGAGAAACCCTAAGACAAATTTCTGCCATTTTTAAGGGTTTTCATACCCTTGGATCTCCCATGTTTAATTGAAGATAAGTAATCGTTTAATCAATCAATATGTCTATGTGTTGTTTGATTATATCTTGTTCTTGTCTTTTGATTAACATGCTAGGCTAGATTTATCTTGTGTTTGCTTAGATCTAATGAAACCTAGCTATTGATTATTGGTTATTAGTGTGTTATTAATTGTATTGGATGATTGTTTATCGATGTTAGGCTTAAGAAAACTGGCTAACTTCCTATTCGGTAACTTGCTTGAACGTCTTAAGAAACATGAACCAATGCGTACTAAGGTTTTTATGGTTGTATTTAATGCATGAGCGAATTCTAGTGATCCCATGTTAGGAGCTTCCTATCCGGCTCGACATAGGAGTGAAGTAGGAGTTTGTAGAGTTGGGGAAGTACGTACGCCACCCCACGATTGGTATTAAGGAATACACCCGTCATCCACACAATTAATACACACTAATCAACCGGTAAAAGATAGTTAGGGAGTAAGGAAAACTAAGTAAACACATTTCTCTCCACATAAGTTTCACAATCTTTTCATTTTCGTTATTTTATTTTATTTGCATTCGTAGTTATTTGGGTTAGTTGTCTAGCAACTAATTCCGCCCACTCCTTCAAACCCGAGATTTTACTTGCTTTCATAAAAATATAAAAATACAAAAAGAATCTTCCCTCACCCTTAGACCTATTAAAATAGTTTTTCAATCCTAACGACACTATTCCCTGTGGAGAACGATCAATCCCCCGTACTTACCACTACACTATACTACATTGGTCAGGTACACTGCCTGGTGGGGTTGTAAGCCTCTCGAGATCCCTTGGGAGGTAAAACCTTCTGTAAGGTCGCAAAAACCACGCATCAAGTTTTTGGCGCCGCTGCCGGGGAATAGTTATTGTTTAGGTTGAAATTTTATTTTATTAGGTCTACTCACTAGATTCCTTTCTAGTGAGATTTTTATTTTATTTTTCTAGGTTTTTCTTTAGTCTATCTTTTTTCTTCGTTTCTTTGTTCGTAACCATTACCATCCGACATCATGGAAGGTGGTAATATCCTTGATCCCAACAACCCACCACCACAACAACCACCACCACCTCCTAGAGCCCGTACCTTAGGAGACTACTCCCGTCCTAGCCACCATGGCTATCGAAACACCATTGAGCTCACTCAAGGAGCCAATGTCACACCCTTGCGATCCGACACCATCCGGTTGGTGCAAAGCGGATGCGCATTCCATGGACTTCGTTCCGAAGATCCTAATCAACATCTCAAGGACTTTCTCAAAATTGTTGATTCCATAGACCTTGATGTTGCCACTCGAGAGACGACCCGACTGCGTCTCTTTCAATTCTCTCTGCGGGACCAAGCTAGTCAATGGCTAGAGCGTCTACCAGCAGGATCCATCACCTCTTGGGATGATCTCACCACTCGTTTCCTTGCTCAGTTTTTCCCACCAGGAAGAACTACCAAGCTAAGGAATGATATCTTGATGTTCCAACAACGTCGAGGCAAAACCCTATATGGGGCATGGATTCGATTCAAGGACTTACTCCAAAAAGTCCCTCATCATGGCATAAATCTCTGGCTTCAAATCCAAATCTTCTATGACCATGTTGATTACCACACCAAGCGTGCCATCGATCGAGCCGCCGGAGGCAGATTGCGTGACAAAAGCGCCGAGGAATCATGGGAAATCATTGATGAGCTTGCATCCGACGATGATGAATTATGGCAAGTTTCCCACGACGTACGCTCGGCGGTCAAGACATATTCATCGCCCGATAAAGCCAATCAAATCACCGAGGAAAGCGTTAGTGAACTTGAGAAGAGGGTTGCATATCTTATGGAAAAGCAAAAGAGACCCTTAAGTCCACAAAAAGCAACAGTTAACTCGGTCTCAAGCATTAAGCAAATACCATTGTCCGAATCACCCCTTAGGGAAAATACTAAATCCTTCCATAAGCACGCTCAACCCAACTCACCACCTCAGGAACTTAGTCCAACATTCGAAGCTCGAATGAGAGAATACATGTCAAAACACTCCGAACGGTTGGCAAAATTTGAGGAAGCTGTCTACAAACAAAAGGAGGAAATGGAAGAGAAGATGGCTGAGATGATGGGCCTTTTGAAAGAATACACAAAAACAAAAGCCCCTGAAAATGTGTTAGTGCGAAAAGACGTTGTAGTTCCCAACACTAAATGTGTTAATGCCATCTCCGTCGTCCAAGAGGGCGAAAATGATGAAAGAGGGAAGTTGATAACTATGGAAGTTAACAAAATTGACCTCGTCCCACTTAATGACGGAAACACCAATGCCTACAAATGCGATTCCGACAAGGGGAAGGAGGCGCCCTCTGAGGAACGCCAATTGGTAGAACCGCCAAAGTCACAACAAGTGAGGCATTACTTGAAGCACGAAATAAACAAGGAGACCATAAACGATTGGGTGAGAAACTATCGACGTACTCATCTACCCAACAAGGAGTCCAAGAGGATGGAACCGGATGATGAATCTGACACATTACCCGGAGGGCAATTGTATGAGAGCCTCATAAGACAAAAGTTAGTGGAAAAGCAGGAATTCTACGGGGTCTTCGAAATACCATGCAGCATTGGAAAACTCAAGTATCTAGATGCGGTAGCTGACCAAGGTTCCGACGTAAATTTGATGCCTTTATCCGTTTATGTCCAGTTAACCGACGAACTGCCATCCATCACCCGTACTAAACTCTCCTTTGCAAAACATTCTTATGAGTACCCGTTAGGAATTGCAGAAGATGTGTTGGTCAACGTTGCCGGATTCCTGTATCCGGTCGACTTCATGATCATTGAAAGAAATGATATGAATATGCCAATAATCCTTGGGGCATCCTTTCTAGTTACCACTAGGGCACAAATCGATTACGAAAATAGTACCATCCAAATGAAGAAGGGGAAGAAAACAATAAACTTCTCAACGATCCCACGACATATACGAGATGTTGCTCTACAAAAGAAGATGGAGGCGAACCCCAATATAATCCATGGTAATGTTCGAGAGAAAATCCTTGCATGGGAGGCAAGGATTAAGAATTACAATGAATTTGAGATTAGAGAATGTAAGGGCGGAAATAACGATTATATTGAGCCTAATAAGCAGACCAATAACCCCGTTGAATTTACAAAAGGAGACTCCGTGCTCCTAAGGCATTCAGAAACAAAAGCACCTACCGATGAACCAAGTCCCTGGTGGTACGGACCATTCACAATTAAAAGTCTACACCAAGATGGGGTAGTAAGCTTGACCAGCAAGGGAGGAGGTGAAGTGACAGCGAATGTCGAGCGATTGAGACACCACCACCTTAATAACAAGGATTATATTTATCAGGGATACGATCATTATGAATGATGGAATCACGTAATGTACGTGACTTTGAGTCTAGCTACAAGACTCGTTAATAAAGAAAAGCGCTTCTTGGGAGGCAACCCAAGCTTTATTTGCTTTGTGTGTTTATTTATTTGTTTCTTTGATTTTATTTGTTTCCATATGTGTGTTTAATTTTTATTATTATTGATTCATGTTCAAAAGTAAATTGTGAAAATGCTTTATCTTGTTTTTAACTTCGTCTTAACTACATATAAAGGTATTTTGCAAAAGATAAGTGTAAGGGAAATCCAAATCGGTTTATTAGAACAAATGAACATGAATCGTAATAATAATAAATTAACATACATATTCGTATTTGTTTGAGTCAAATGCTTGTATCGAGTCATAATGATATTTTGTAGGATTTCCAGGAAGTAAGGTATAGGTTTTTCCAGAAATTTTCCGGAAACTAAACATGAGAATTCTGTCAGATCATTTCTGACGGCGTCAGGCGTTACAACCTGACGGCGTCAGGTTTTAATTTTCAGAAATTTTTGAAAGTTTTGTTTTCATAAAAAGTTTTTATTAAATCTATAACTTATAATCTCCAGGAATCTGCAAAAATTATCATTCCACAAGCATTATATCCTTATATATAGAATTTATCCCGCCGATGTTATGCAGGTTTTCGTGTTTGTTTTCTCAGGTTTAACAGGTTATTTTGGACAAGGAGATGTATTTGGAATCAAGCTTTTGGCGATGCATTAGTCATGGAGCTTCTACATTACCTTGGAAGAAGATCTAATCATGTTACTTCATTATCCACCGAGCGAATCAGGGGAGTATTTGATTTCATTCTTTTACCTTTTCACTTTTACATCTTGTTATTTGAACATTGGGGACAATGTTCATCTTAAGTGTAAGGGGGGGGGGGTAAAATACGATACTTTAGAGAATGCAATTACGCTTGATTTTTGTTTGTTTGATGGTAGATGTGTAATAAAACTGAGATAAATACCTGTTAAGGCAATTTTAGTGCCAAATTTAAAATTTTTTACAACATTTAGGAGTAAAACTTTTATCTTAATGAGCGTCTCATGGATAGGAGTTATATGACTAGCACAAAAACCGTACCACTAAATTTTTTTTTCCACCCCCAAATATGTGAGGTTCGCCCCTAGAATTGGTAGGAAAAGCATTTATGCTATGATGTGTGTACCGGTAGCACTTAGATTCTACAACTTGCGTTAGGACCATTCCAAGGCCACAAGTGAGACTACATTCGTGTAGTTAGATTTACTACATGATAAGAGGCATTAGGATTAACCCATTGTTTTACACCTGTGTTTTTGTTATAATTACATTGGCTACATTGGTCAAGTAATTCTCCCACACCCTTTGCGTTGTACTCATTTTTAGTACACGATACCCCTAGTACACCCCTCAGAGCCTATCTTTTCGTTTCTAACTTTAAGCATTTTACTTAAAGTAAGAATTTGTTTACACCCCACTTAAATGTACACCCAAATCGCCTTAGCCTACCTTGTATGCACTCATCTTTAGTGCATTATTGTGACAACATTTGTTTAAACCCCAAGTTAATTATCTAATTGATTACATGGTTGCTAAGTCGAGTCATATCCTTGTACATATTGTTTTGGGACGATTGGGACTCATGGGTAAAGTACTAGTGTAATGGAGTAATGGGGATGAACAACATTATTACCCCCATATGTGCTAAATATTTTAAAAGTACTCCAAGTGTTTCGATTATCTTAATTCGAGTCATTATAATAGTTATTTCTAAAGTTATGTAAAAGTTCAAGTGTAAGGGGAATGCAACGCCCCTACGATGTATTATTTTGGATGGTAGGGCAAGAGTGTATGAAAAAAAAAATCGAAAAAATCAAGAAAAAAACAAAAAAATGAGAAAAAGAAAAGTAGAAAAAAACATACGGACTACCATCCCGTTTTATTTTATGTTTATTTTATGTTTTTGTTATTTTGTTTTTAGCTTAAGTCGAGTCTAGTCTTGGCTTAGCAACGCCATATTGTACATGTAATTAACCAAGATCTTTAACTCGCCACCAGTAAAATATCCTTTATCCAACAAAACCGGGGTTTATCATATCCCTACACCTAACGTTATAACCCGTTTAAAAGCCCTCTTTGATAGTTTATCTTAGGTGCTTACGCCTAGTGGAGGAGGTTTTTGATCCTTTCCCAAGCCTATGGTAATCTATTTGCTATGACAGGTAGTGAGAGATATTATCCATTTTCATTTATGAGATATACTTTTATGACACCTGAGAGATGTGAGTATCTAAACACTACTTGTGAGGTGCTAGTTTGTAATCTCCGTGCTTATTAGGATTAAAGTGGAATGACTATTTGTTGTAATTACTTTTATATTAGCGTTAAATGACCCCTAACTTGTATTTTGATTAGAATAAAAGCGCGTTTGCTTGAGGACAAGCAAATCTCAAGTGTAAGGGTATTTGATGAAGCGAAAAGTGTACCGCTTTTAGGGGGTCATTTAAGCCCT